>OMKN01049918.1:17430-30629 GCA_900302345.1 Melanonus zugmayeri | reverse complement strand
CTGGGTGCCCTTCCCCGGCGGCGTCACCTTACAGGGCTCCGAGCCGGGCGGCTTGCTGGGCGTGGAGGAGGCCAGGTGGCTGCCGCCGCCCTTGACGGGGGTCTTGAAGGAGAGCTCATGTGAGGTGGGGCTGCCCTGCCGCGTGTCCTGGAAGGCGGAGGCGTCCGAGGCCACGCCCGAGTCAAAGAAGGTGCTGTCGGGGAAGAGGAGGACGGGCTCCTCGTGCGAGGGACGCACCAGACGCTGCTTACGCTTTACACTCACAAATACATTTGGACTAACGGACTGACTAAAATTCCTATATCTAATTCCGAAGTGTACCATTATTATGACTTATGACTAATAATTGTGGCTAAATTTTAAACCTTAAATGTACTATCCTTCTCAGAGTGTAAGATCTGTACTATTGTGCCTGCTATCTATCTGTTCCATTTCCACATCCTGTCTATTATTTTTCTTTCCTCACTGTTCTTATTGCTCTATTTTTATTATTGGCTCTTTTTTTGTGTTGTTTTCTATGCTTTTGTAAAGCACATTGAATTGCCTTGTGTATGAAATGTGCTATATAAATAAAAACTTACTTACTTACTTACTTACTTTTGTAACACACTGTACATTTACGTAAATAAATCACACAATCCAAATAAAAGAGTGGATAAAATAAAAATTGTAATAATAAAAAGAGAATTTCTAATTATGAGCCAGATTAAAAAGGTATGTTTTCGGTGAGCAAGGAATATACACTTCACATATGGTTTGTATGGGGATCGAACCTGCGACCTTGGCGTTATTAGCACCACACTCTAACCAAGTGAACTAAGCAGCCATTTCACTCACCATCAAGCAGATCAGTAGCAGAGGAAGAGAAACTAACCAGGATTCCCCTGGTAGCGGCGAGTGAAAAGGGAAACGCCCAGCGGCTCAGATTGGTTCTAGGTATTCATTTCGTAATAAATACCTAGAATGATCCCGCCCAATTTAAACCCAACACCAGGAACAAGTAAAAAATATATATGAAAATATTTCAGACATGGATTGAAACTAATGTGTAATACTATTTAGATGCTTACTAGTATGTACATAAGACCCTAAATTACATAGTTAGAAGGTTCTTGTGGATTTGGGTGTCCACACACTTTAAAATAAAATGTGAAAAAGCATTTGCACTGCTGTGCTTAATTGTGCGATATGTTCACGGTGGATGTTCCCTCTTCTTCTAAATGGCATACAGTCATATACCCGATGTTAAGATTATTCAGATCATGTCACAACATAATGGCACCAAACATGACTCTTTTATTTGATTTACCACTGATATTTCTTCTCTCTTTCTATTGCTTGTGCAACTTTTTTACTATACTAGTTGTTTCCTCAATCTTTCTTCTTTTTCATTTGTTTTATTTGTCATGTCAAAGTTCGTTAGAGAGTGGGTAAGTAAGTGTGGCTAACAATTAAATTGAAATCTCACCCCTAGTTCCCAAATGTATAATTAACTTTCACTTTTCCCCTGCCTGTCTCCCTACACTTGCAATTGCTTGGATTTCATTAGCATATGTGTAGACAGTATTGAATATACATGGGGTAGAAGTGAGAGTTCTCATGTTCGCAGATTCTTGAAGCTGATACCAATTACCAATGTTGAATTAATTACCCGTGAATCCATAGAGACGTTTCCTTGGCTCTGTGGGCCCAGAACAAAAGGAATGAGAGCACAGCCATTTAGAAGGGCTTCTCCAACACACATCCTCTGCACACAACCATGCATTTTTGTATGGATTCACGGCATTCTTGTGATTTTTTTTCTTTTAATTCCAGCATGGTTCTAATGTTATTTTAATGGCAACTATTCAATCATATGATGCAGATAACGCGTAATGCCTTCTGAATTTCTAATTGTTTCAATTAAAAAAACTACGTTCAGCGAACCCAACCCTGACAAGATGGAGTAAAAGCAACTGTGAATCTGACTGATTGTAAATGTCGATCTGTTCTGTAGCACTCACCTGACTCCCTACCCAACTCCTTACTCTAACTCCCTACTGCATTTTTACTAAAATCGCAATCCTTGTTACCAGACCCAAGGCATCCCGACATTGGTTGATATCAAATAATTTTATTTTTTATCATGTTTCTCAGTCCTACTACATCATACCCCTTCTAACTAATACTAGCTTGTATCCTCTAACATCTTGAATGGGGACATAGGGCTTTAGCGAATGTTGTAAGTTTCAATTCCTCTGCCCTCCAATGACAATTAATTGGAGAAGATGTGGATGGAGATTATCTGCACACTGTGATGATGTATTTGTTATTACGTTTATATTCTATTTCCAACACAGATGATGCTATTTGAAGACTGCTTTTTATTTCAAGATTTAGAGTACATATTACCTCATGTTTAATTGACTGTAGCAACAGCCATATTTTACATGGAAGTGCTACATGTCATACAAATAGAACCTGAAAGACCAACAAAGTCAGATGTCCCCAGTATTATTTGTATGCTATCTGTGTCAAGTGGAGCATAGTAACACAGTTGACTTTGTTTGTGTTTGTTTGTCTGTTTTTACCAGAGACAATACCATTCTCAAATCGACAATCTCATCGAGGAGACCGTGAAGGAGATGATAACTCTACTGGTAGCAAAGGTAGTCTAACCTCAGCTTGTTTGAACTTTTTCACATTTTCACATGGTTGAAAAACACACCCGCTTTGAATGTTATCACTCGATTGAATGGACGTTATCAGTGGTTATCAGCCCCATAGCTATGCATTAGGTTCAGTAGGTTCAGAGAGCCGTTATCATTGATTCATATGGTTGATCACTGATACCAATACGAGAGGAGTCCAGATCCAGTACATAAGAGAAATCCATGTCCGTGCTGTTTGGGCTAACTTTACTCTAACTTTTCTGCAAGAGCTATGAGTCCAAATCTTGAATATGTAATTCCTGGGACCCAGCGGAACTTGTGTATGAATCTTGGCATCTCTAGCCATCTCGAAAGTGTGTAAAGAGTAAATGGGCATAAAACAGCGGGTGGTTTCAAGTTCCTCATTTCCGGTGGGATGGAGATAGAAACTCGTGCCTTTAGGTGTGTAAACACAGCTGGCATGGGCAAGTTTTTCAAGTTTGGAGTCAAGGTCAAAAGGGGCCCGCCCCTTACGAGATTTTAAAAAGTTAATGTGCATTTCGCTCATAACTTTTTAGAGATAGAGGTCTGATTCTCAGATATGCGTGTTGGATCGGTGGGGTGTAGGTTTGGGAAGAATTACAGCTAAAAATCTCGGAAACGGGCCGAAGGGTGAGACATCATGAGATGGAGCATTTGATGATGCTTTGTGAGTCACTTCCTGTAGGGCTAAAGCCCCCAAATTGATAATCTTGTATGTATCCTTGAGGCCCTCTTTCATATAAAAGAGACCCCAGGTCTCAAGCGTTAGGGTTAGAGATCAACTACAAATTGCATCACTTCCTGTGGGGCCAGAGCCTCCAAATTGATAAGCTACTGCAGCAATGCGTCTAGTCTGTCATAAATCCAAAGAAGAAGAAGAAATACGTCATCCCTGGGGCACTCTAAAAGTTTTTTTCAAAAGTTTTTATTGAAATAACATCATCAAACAGTTACATTAAATAACCATCCATCCATCCATCTTCTCCCGCTTATTCCGAGGGGTCGGGTCGCGGGGGCAGCAGCTTCAGCAGGGTAGCCCAGACTTCCCTCTCCCCAGCCACTTGGTCCAGCTCCTCCGGGGGGATCCCAAGGCGTTCCCAGGCCAGCCGAGAGACATAGTCTCTTCAGCTTGTCCTGGGTCTTCCCCGGGGCCTCCTCCCGGTGGGACGTGCCCGGAACACCTCCCGAGGGAGGCGTCCGGGTGGCATCCTGACCAGATGCCCGAGCCACCTCATCTGGCTCCTCTCCACGCGGAGGAGCAGCGGCTCTACTCTGAGCCCCTCCCGGATGACCGAGCTCCTCACCCTATCTCTAATGTGTTAAATAACACATAAGATAACAGCTCAGACACAATGCATAGACAATGATTCAAACAACATGCAAGCTATGTGGTTTCAGCGTTAGCAGCGTCCATAGCAACCACCATAGCAACAATAGAAAACGTTGCATTAACTAACAAACTCAACATCATATACATTCACTGAACGAAGATTATGAAAATAAAATGCACATTTCTTGCAAGAAATCATTATCAAAACACATTTTAATGCCGAAACTATCTTAAAATAAGGCATTTTTCAATGAGAATAAAATAAATGTTTTTGTTGAGTATGACGCCGGGATTTCTGTCCAAGCGACACAGACATGGATTTCTCTTATGTACTGGATCTTGACTCCTCTCGTATTGGTATCAGTGATAAACCATACGAATCGGCCTCTGAATCTACTGGTAGGTAGAGTAGGCACCTACTGACCCATAGCTATGGAGCTGATGACCACTGATAACGTCCATTCAATACATTTACTAACATAAGGAAACCATGAACTGAATGTGTTCATTTAACCACACAATTAACAACTACATTAAACAAAGTGTTTTGTCAGAATCTAAACATTTGAGTAATTTTACTTTGTCGTAGAACAAAACCAAATACCAAATTGTTGGAAAGGTCTTGAGTTGTAGAGACAAACATCCTCGACAAACTATTATTTACTAATATTACTAAAGTAGTACAGTAACATGAGTAAAGAGTTAACTGATTATTCAATGCGCAACTACCACAGTGGCACCACATTACAGCTGGTGTAGTTAAGATGTGAAAGTTGTAAAAGTTGTAAAGAGAGAGAGAGCAGAAAAGAGCAGAAGAGAGCAAGATTTTAAAACTAAACAACCAAAAAAAGTCCCCTCCTTCTCTGCTCCCTACCTCCGTTTCTCTGCCACTAAGAAGTCTTGCATTCACACACCTGTGATTGACATGTTCCAGTAGTACATACACCATCGCTCTGGTACAGACTTGACCAGAGCGATGGTGACTGAGCTTCCCTGTCTTCCCAGTTCATGGTCATCCTAGAGAGCGTCCTGGCTAAGCTGTCACGATATGACGAGGGCACGCTGTTCTCTTCCTTCCTGTCTTTCACAGTAAGACACACACACACACACATGCACACACATACGCACACAGGCGCATGCACACGCACGCCACACACAAACAGACTCATTACCACTTGATCAATGTCCGCCAAATTAAAACGTGCTCAACAAATTGTGTGCTCCTACCGGTCATGAGTGTTGTGTTTTCTCATGGTTAAAATGGTTGGGGGACATTAATAGCCGTTTATCTTTTCTTTTTATATTGTATTTATATTGCTAGCATGTTGATCAGCAACCCGAGTGCAGTCATTAAATTGATGCAATTCAATCAAACAGCAGGAATCCAATGAAGAAATGTAAAGAAATAATTTAGAACATTACTTGATGTTTTGAACTGTTGAGGTGTGTGAGCAGGTTCATGTAGCCAATATTCAATCATTTTCCCCCATATTCAATTTCAGAACCACCTTTTCTTTCTATATGGTTTGATTGTTTCGTTTGGTTATTCCTTTTCCATTTCAAATAACTTAAGATCTCAGTTAACAACACATTTGGTCCCTCATATTCAATTTCAGAACCACCTTTTCTTTCTATATGGTTTGATTGTTTTGTTTGGTTATTCCCTTTCCATTTCAAATGACTTAAGACCTCAGTTAACAACACATTTAGTGGAGAAAATAATTCTTACTGAATTTGGAAATGCACTTTGAGAGAGCTTGAGAGAAGCACGGGAGCTGCTATTGGCAGTTGATCAGGGGAAGATAGAACACAGGCACGCTGTCTTGCTATGAAGCCGTTGTTGTGAAGAAGTGGTGTAGAGCTCTAACACTTTCACCCCATCTCTCCCCATTTACCTCAAGGTGAAAGCTGCCTCTAAGTATGTGGATGTACCTGTAAGTGAGAGCTAATTATTATGGTGGGGTCCTTTGTGTCTGTCTGTCTGTCTACCTTATGGCCTGTATACTTTCAAAGGATAGAACTATACCATTGTGATGTGTGTGTGTGTGTGTGTGTGTGTGTGCGCGTGCGTGCGTGCGTGTTTATTTAGAATCATAGACTCTAGTCATTCATTGAATCCACCAGTTTCCTTAATAAAGCATCTCTTTTCTACGCTTCACACTTGTCATCTATTTGTTTTGTGAATTGCAAAACACTTGGCCAAGCTTGCGTCAAGCCGTTTTGTGGACGCATTTGCATTTTTCCCTGTTCACAAGTGTCCCCATCGTTCTACTGCAAGTGTCCATTCATATGCATACGGCCAATCACTGCCAACACCGCCAGCCGTGCCGTTGCTGTGCGGCGTGCGGTTGTAATTCCATGTTGTGCAACAAGAACCCCACTGATCTGAGAACAGCGAAGGCTTGAGCTACAAATAGCACTTTTTAATCTGCCCCCAGTGCTCTTAGCTGCCACCTCTTTGGTCCGCTTAAGAAATTGCTACTTTTTTCCAAATTAAAAGCAATAAATGTAATGTGGCGCTGTGTATGTTTTGCCCATGATGCTAATTGTGTGTTTAATGTATCAAAGTAAGTCTCTTCGGGAAGGGGGTTAGTGCATTTTCACATTCATTTGCGTGTCGGCAGACTGGACAGATGTGTTAACAAGTACAAGAGTGGTCCAGCAGACAACAAGAGTTGTTGATAAGGACTTTGCATGACCTTAACTTTAGTCTACAGTTAGGAGACCGTAGGAGATTTAGTTAGGAGATTGGCGGTACGTTCCCAGTGCTCTGTAGTTCCCTGCAAAGTGGACTTCACAGGGTACTCTGACATGTTGAGAGTCACAGGGAGTGTACACTTTCAGTTCAAACTGCATAGGAAGGTAGTGAACAACGACTGATCGCTTCAGGAAGGAGCATTTGCATTATGAGCATTAAGCTTTACTTTATGTCAATACATTTTGAGAAAATGTTAAAGACCCGTTTTTAAATAGTTGAATGTAAAGTCTGCACTAGCAAATGTAATTATGTTGGCTTATTCACCGTAACAATGGTGAAGAAGCAAAGTGATCTGTATGACTCCCAAGTACTGGATATTGGGATGTAGCTTGCATATAACTTGCATATAACATATGACAGATGAAGAAAAGAAATGAAAGGAAAAACAACAGAAAAACAAGATCAACAGCGATTAATCTGTTAAAGTTATAGCAGATGAAGTCAAAACATCAGGAAATAAAGAAATAAGGCATGGCATGAGGAAATTGAAGTGGCATACTCAAACAAAACAAGACCGGTTACCAATCTTTTCTGGCTAATGATCTTTCTATCCACAGAAAGCATGACTTGAACAGACATTAATTCATTTACTTACTTATTGGTGGAAGCATAGATATTGGACATTCAAAAATAACGCGCTACGTTTCCATAACAGTACATTGTTATGGAAAGGTTAGCCTTGCTGTGACAAGTGTGTTCCAGTCATATTGAAAGACTATTTTGAAGAACACAATGTTTTATTGTGCTTTGTGATGACACTAGATGTTGTACTTTCTCTCTCCAGCTTCCATCCTTACACGGCGATACGGTGAATGTTCTGTCACTCATTTCCCTTCTTGTTGCCGTCTTGCAGAAGCCCGGCATGGACGTGGCAGATGGCTATGTGACGTTTGTGCGCCACTCCCAGGACATGCTGAGGGATAAGGTCAACGAAGAGGTCTACATAGAGAGACTATTTGATGTAAGTATACGCTGCTCACTCGCTCTGGATACTCTGGGGGGGGGGTGTTCACGTCGTACTGCACAACAGATTATACTGCCGATGACAGCACCGCTTCAAGGATTCTTTGTAGGACAGATTTTCTTGTATATCTTTTTATTAAAACATTATTTTGCATGAAATAGATACACATACATTTTTTGTTGTGGATTACTGTACAATTATTTTTTTTTAAGACACATTCTAAGCATATTGTGATACTTCTGTTACTGGGATTTCGTTTTTTATCTTTGACCATTTGTTTTTATTTCTAATTTAGTATATATTAATAATTACCCTATTTTTAACTCTTTACTATTTAACTGTATCATTCAATGCAACTCGTCATTTTATGATCTGCAACTATTAACTTGGGCAATCTAACTAACTCAAGCCATTTAATGATTAATAACTCTTACTTAACTGAGAGTTGTGCTAAAAGAAAATCACCAACTTTACTCAATAAAGTAAAGTAATTAGCTAAAGTAATTGACCTACTTTGCTTCCTAGCCAATCCACAGCTGTCTGTGTCTTCATACTTTGGGGAGCTTTCCACTGTGTGGATTGCTAACTCTGGCTATTCCAATTTGCAAAAAGCAAACTCTTGTCTTTCTACTGCTGTGTCCTGCGGACTCCTTGGTGTTCGTGGTCTTTTGTCTTGCTGTTGTTTGTTTGAGATGTGCACGGTCCTTGAGGAGGGATTACCTTTAATGCAATGGTTGCTCCATCTGAGCTGGCAAACAAGAGGTAATCAATGTAAGAAAAAAAGGACAAAAGCTCTCTTTGTATGAAGGCTCTGCACTGCGTTTACAGGGCCCTGCCCATCTTAACGCCCGTGTGGTTGTTTGCTTTCTTTAGCGTATGCTCAAGTAGGGCAGTGTCACATGGTAGGACATCTAAATGCAACATTGTTCACATTGATGTGGGCAATCTACGAGATACCTCCACCCACCATCTTGTAAATGACTCCCAAAGGGGATGGATAATTGGGGACAAGGTTCTTCAATTTTATTGGAGCATCCTTGTTTTAAATGGAGCAAAGCACAGAGCGCGAATGTAGTGGGGCTGCTTCGTATAGGACACTTCGTATAGGACACTTCGTATAGGACACTTCGTATAGGACTCAAGTCTAGACATGAACATTCTAAAACATTATTCTGTGTCTGCCAAACTCTAATTGATTTGAACTGAATCCATCTCCACTGGGTTCATGTTTCCCATATCATTGGTCCGGTCATACATGTCCATAGTCCATAGTTGCTAAATCAATCAATCCGACCAAATGATGATTTCTGTTTTGTTTTTAGAAACAACGTTTATGAGATCCTGCGGGGCTTTAAGTCTCCTCGGTCGTTGTCTAATCTCTAAGAAAATACTAATAGCAACCAAGCTGGTACGCTCTGCTGTGATGATGGGTTATGGGATAGAGAAGAGGGCTACAGAGAGATGGAGAGAAGTACATCTGATCTGAGTGTTCAAAATGACGGGAGTAGAAATGACGAGCAAGAGAGAGAGAGGAAACAGAACAGAAACCTTGTGTTGTGTAAAGTTAGCATGTGACTTTGTGCCAGGATATGTGGCCTACGACCATGTTTGCTGGTTTCTTATCATTCGAGATTACATTGGCACAAACCTTATCTGTTCTGTGTGTGTGTGTGTGTGTGTGTGTGTGCGTGTGCGTGCGTGCACATGTGTGTGTGTGCATGAGTGTGTGCATGCATGTGCGTGTTTGCTGATGCAATGACATCACACCAACTGTCCATGCCATGCTGCCATTAAACCAGATTGTGTGACTGGTCCCTTTCACTCAGGTTGTGTGACTGGTCCCATTAAACCAGGTTGTGTGACTGGTCCCTTTCACCCAGGATGACAACAGCCTGCCGCACAGCGCTTGTTATGGATCCTGTGTGGGTGTTGCTTGGGCCTTCTCCTAGTGTCACTTCCTATCTACTCTCTCTCTCTCTCTCTCTCTCTCTCTCTCTCTCTCTCTGAAGCTTGGACAGACGTGTTGCTGGGTGCTCTCTGGAAACCTCTGCTCTGTTGTGCTTTTCTTGTCATTCACAAGCTCGCTCGCTCACACACACACACACACACACACAAACTCAATTGCTTTACAACCAAGGATTGTTTTACCCAATTATGAACAGCAATTCATAGCAATAATCTTTTCCAAATACAGTGCTGAAGAATTTCATATAATAGTGATTTGAGTCACCGACCACCAGACTATACTGGTTATTGAATAGCGTCACAAGCATTAAAAAACACATACACATATCATTTTTAATGATATTTAATGTAAAATGTAATAGACAGAATAGGAATAGAATATAATTGGCTGAATCAGAGTGAATACAGATGTATGCGTTATCTTAGGATGAACTTTTCGAAGGTTAAGAGTAACACACAATAACCATTCTGATCCACATTAGTTTGTGTCATCAGGTGTCAGTTCATTCTGAATTCCTTTTAATTGGGGTTATGATGTAGATTTCTTTTTGGACATTTTCTTGTCAGCCAAAATGAGGGGATTATGGGACTGTGTTTCCTTAATGACTAAATATGTGTCAACACTTAAGGCTTGACATGGAGGGTGACACCCGCCCAGCCCATATGTGAGAAAACATGAATAATATTAAGCTGTCTCAGGAAATGAATTATGATTACAGACATTTTAAGAAGTGACTAATACCCATATTGTTGTGACACAGATCCATGGTTATGCTGTTTTTTTAATTGATTGATTTATTTGATTGATATTGGATATGTAGGAAGCACACATCCAAACCTCCCCAACCATGTCATCTTCTCCTATGGATACAATGGTTGGGTTGTAGGATGTATTTGTTGTCTTGACTCAATAAGCAAAAGAGGTGTTTTTATTATTTTTTTTCAATCCAATTGACTTTCAATTGGATTGACTTTGGGCCATTTTTCTTCTTTTTCACAACAATTCGGGCGCACAATCCAATCATTTAATCTGGTTGATATTATCGTTGAATGAATTACTTTTTCCTGTTGTTGAAAAAAAATCAACCTCAGACCTGGTTTGTGTGTGTGTGTCAGAAGTTCAGTGGTAATGTGATGTAGTTTTTATTGTGTAATCTTAGATTACACAATAAAAACACAATGCAGTGAGTTTAGTAGTTGTTTTTATGCTTTATTTTATTTGGTTTTTAACGTATGACTTTTAATTTTGAAAGTGTGCATGTGTGTGCGTCTATGCATGTGTGTGTGTGTGCGTGTGTGTGTGTGTGTGTGCATGCATGCGTGTGCGAGTGAATGGAGTGTTTCAGGGGGTAAAAAAAGAAGAATTAATTTTTTTTTCCTCCAATCCCCTCACACAACACAGAGATTAAAACAGCTGTGCTTAAATGCAGACAGTTACTTGGAGCAGGGGGGTGGGATTAAGCCAGTGGGTTAGGGTGGGGTGGCTGGGATCATTGATTAAAAAAAGCCATCTCTTTAGCCTGAGCCAAATCCAGCCTTGTTCTGATATGTCACCGCCCTCTCTCTCTCTCACCATCCTGATGAAAGTTTCCATAGCCAGGTTAGGTTGGGGAGAGAGGGGCCAATGCTGGAAGGACAATGTGTGTGTGTGTGTGTGTGTGTGTGAAAGAGAGAGTGTGTGTGTGTGGATGTGGATTTGGGTGAGACTCTGCACCCCCACCCCCATCCAGGACTGAGGGAGGGAGGGAAGAGGAGGAGGGGTGAGGTCGCAGAATCAGGGATTACATGGGTCAATTATACACTTAATCTGCCTCTGCCCGGGCGGATTAGGAGCGTGGCTCATTGATTGACTTGAAGTATTTCCGCTGACCTTGGTGGTAGTTATCAGATTGACAGAGAAGCGCTACAGTGATATTAATCTATATATATATATAATCTATATAATATATAATCACATGCCAGCCCACTGCTGTTTGATTTCACTGTTTTCTACTGCTCTGCTGGTCCATCCCTGCACTGCCAAGTGCTCTGACAGCGTGGGTGTGTGCGTGTGTGCATGCGCGTGTGTGTGTGCGTGTGTGTTGAGAAGAATATCATCAGACTTACTGATGGCAGGGTGTAGAGAGCTGCTGCCACCATTTTGCTGTCTGGGACACTTGAACGGCTCCGGTCACGAACCCCGGGTGCCTGCCCACCAGCCACAGCAAGTGAACAATTTAATCAACTCTGAGCTTGTGGCAAACTGCAAACTGAACTCCGATTCGCTTGGCTGCCTATCCTCCACCATCTTTCCTTTCTTCCTTCCACACACAGTGACACACACAATGTTTAGATTGATGGATACACGCACATGAAACGCTGGTCACCTCTGACTGTCTTGATTGTCTGCATGATAACATTTTTAATGATCCTTCAGGTGCAGCTGCTATAATGCGCAGCACCATTATAAGCTGTCCAATAACATGGTAATATGACACTCAGGGAACTGGGATGTCGTATACATCATGACGAGATTGCACCCTCATAACGAGATGCATTGTAAAATCGTCATTCGTTGGGCATTATAGGAATGCTTTATATTTACAGTCATTTCTAATGGTAATATAGAAATATATACAGATAGAAATAGAGAAGAAGAAATTAGGTTTCAGGAGAGAACCATCTTAGTTAGTAAACATGGAATATATGATTATTATTGAAATGCCTTCAACAGATTTGGCAATATAACTACATTATAAATGTGTTGATGGGACTAAAAGTGCTTCATGTGTTGGAAAAACACATGAAGCAAAAACACATGTATGAATCCAGCAGTGCATCACACTACTTGTTGTTTTTCATGTCGCCCATTAATCTGTTTAAGGAGAAGTGAAGCAACAGTAAAACGATTACACAACCCATAGAGGACGAAAATAACAGCCATTGTTGGCCACAATAATAATCATAAAAAAAGGCCAACCAGTTGTAAGACAGACAGCATAAAACAAAATACGCACCAAAAAAAAAAGAAAAAAGTTTCACTTCACTACAATGAAGTCTGTAAGCAGCTTAACAGTTGTTCATAATTACTGGGAGCTAGAGCGTTGCTTTTTTGTTTTGGTTCCTTTAGGCCTAAATCCTTTACCAACAATTTCCCAGGGTTGCGTTGGTTAAGAGAGGAACCGGCTTAAGGACCCTTAAAACCAAGATTCAGCAGCAAAGGGGAGGGGAAAATGCAAGTTAAATGGAGACGTCTTCTTTTGTCAAGTCCCTCACTGTTTAACGATAAAAGGGGGTGGGGGGTGGTGGGGGTAAATTGATCGACGACACACACATGTCAACCCCTGTGTTTCTCGATCGCTTCTTTATAAGCCCTCTCTCACCACTAGTACCACCCCCCCCGTATTAAAACAGGGTGGTTCGGTGGTATTTGTTTGATTAACTTGTCCGACAAAAGTGACAGCTGCTCGCGGGTGTGTGTGTGTGTGTGTGTGTGTGTGTGGAGTGGCCCAGCGCCGCTCCCGCTTTGTA
>OMKN01049918.1:4454-14927 GCA_900302345.1 Melanonus zugmayeri | reverse complement strand
GGATGTCATATATATATACAGTATATATATATATATATATATATATATATATATGATATTGGTGACTAGGTGACTCGGGAGGCAGAAGCAGAAATTGTGATTATTTTCATGGTAGAAAGGCGCCGTCACCAACCTCACCCAGCTCCACCCCACCACGCACCGTAGCTTCCCCTAAACATGTGAAGACGCCTGGTGTGAATGTCGCCTCCAGAGCGCAATGTGTGCGTGAGTTCAGTGTGTGTGTGCATGTGTGTGTGCGGCTGTGGGTGGAGGTTGGTAGGGAGCGCAGATTCGGGAGGAGGAGGAGGTGGTGGTGGAGGGGGTGATGGGCTGGTGTCAAAAGGGGGCAGGAGGTCGCTCTGTCTCCTGGTTCTCGCTCCAAGGGGGATGGACTGGCAGATGTACGTTCACTTCTTTGTGCCTGTGTGTGTGATTGCACGCATGTGTCTGTGGTGTGTGTGTGTGTGTGTATGTGTGTTTGATGATGGGAAAGGGTGGGCTTGTCGCCTGTGCCCAGGTGGGGGTTCATCCGTGTGTAGTTGGGGGCGGAAAGTGTGTGTGTGGTGTGTGTGTGTGTGTGTGTGTGTATGTACATGAAACACACACATACACACAAACACCCCTTGACATCCCTTCTTCATCCTGTTTTTGCCCCTCCAAGCCATAGCTTCAGATGGAAGTCGTTAAAAACACCCCAGATTTGATGGTTGTCAGGTTATGGCATTTAGTATGCAGAGACATATAACGCTTGTTTTGGCTGTTAGGCAGCGCAAGCCCCCTGCCGATCCCCATTCGACCTAATAAGAAAAAGAGAGCTCTAGTGAATTTGTCAGATGGATGCTTTTGTTAGCCTCTGCCAAGGAGGACAAAGCAGAAAGGGGCCAGCACTGTTCATTTCACAAGCTTGGCAAGCTTTAAGAAGTGTTTTTAAAGTTTTAAACAGTTTGTATGGTGTAGCACGTGGATCCTGCTGCTTAGATCCTCCATGGAAGATCTGCACGTCAAGAGGGATTGGTTGGTCTGGTTTCCAGAGCCTGGATGCGTCTGTTGTGAAAGTTGAAAGTTGCTCCAGAGATGCTGTTAAGAGTACCATTTGGAGATAAAGATGCAGAAGGAGACAACACATGATGGCCAATGGGTTTGTCATTATGAAAAACTAAATGACAGGTTTAACTTACAGGAGGGAATCAAATAATGAATGAGTGAATCAGTGCAAGAATCAGTGTTCAACGAGGGAGGAAGTACAAGAGACCAGGAGAATAGCTAGTCTATGGGGATTATTTTATGGCACAAATGGATAGACCCCCATTATAAAAAGAAAGGCATGGAAATGCGATGCAGTCGATCAGTCGCTCAAGGCCTGGCCTCCCTGCAGGGGGTTACGCTCGGGGCGAGATCACAGGCCGGCTGGCGTGGCGATGCCTTCACAGGCACACAGCGATATAGAGGAAGCTCCTGGCACCGGGGCACTACACTGATTCACCCCCATCGCTGTCTCCAACCGCCATGTTCTACTGCACTCTTGTTTTAAATGACAGTACTGGCTGACCCACATGCAGGCTTCTCGCATGTCTGACGTTGAACCTTTTTAGGTCATATTTGGAGTTATTCAAGATCACAAGTAGGTTGTTTACTTGCATATACATGATGTTACTAAAGATAACCAACTAAAAATAACCTAATCTTTACCTTTTGGCTCCTATACTCTTCTAGTGATATAGTCACCCATTTTTGTTTTAGCGGTAAGTCGTAGGGCGGGGAAGGTTCAGATCAAATAAGGACTTATTTTACTTAGTGAAAGAACTTCAAATACACATTTAATATGAATATGACAGCTAAAATACTCTTAATTAACCCCCTCCCTCCAGTTCTTCCCTGTTATCCTCACCTGAACACCCTTAGCCCTAACTGCTGAGTTAGTCAGTATCAACCTGTTCTCCTCATCCCCCATCAATTACATGTTAAATGGCAGTGTTTTTTTTCTTCATTTGGGATAATCAATACTGGGTGGTCTCTACATGAAGAAAGTGATGGTCATATTAGGGTGAACTGAACTCCTAATTTCAAAAGCTTTCCACCAATGCTCATGGAAATCATGCAATATAACATTTCTATTGCAATATTGACATTAAAAAGCATAATTGATGTTTTCATTGGTTTAATGCTGCAACTTTCTGCAGTCAACATCAGTAAGGCGTGCTGAAGACTTGTTCCTCAACCCTCGTGCCATGGGGACAGAGAGCAGCTAACATGGGATCACATTCCTATCTGCAGAGGGAATAGGACTAGATGTAACCCTTGGTTTGACAAGTGCATTGGTCACCTCTTTGTTAAACATGTTAAAAACATGTTTTGCATAGTGCATCCACTAAGTTCAAATGTAAAAAAGTAGATTAGAAGTACCTCCTATTGCCTCCTCCTACTATTCCTATTGCTATGTGCTATAGTAAAAATTAAATCTGAAAAAGCATTACTAGTCTTCATGTCTTTAAATGATTTTGCTAGCTCTTGTGTGTGTGTGTGTGTGTGTGTGTGTGTGTGTTTACAGCAATGGTATACAAGTACCATGAATCTCCTGGGAACATGGCTTACTGATCGTATGGACCTACAGCTTCATGTATATCAGTTGAAGATCCTCATCCGAATTGTAAAGGTGAGGGTACTCAAACTCAAATAACTGTATTTGTGCACTTTTCACTTCATCAAATAGAAGTACCGGTAATACTTGTTGCTATTAGCAGGTACAAAGTTTACACATGCAACATTTTGTTAACTGCATTTTACTTTTAATACAAAATCTACTGGATGTGTAGTACTAGAGTAAAGTACAAGAACACTTGTTCCTTATGATCACAATTCCTTATGAATTATCATTTTAATCTAAATTGGAAATTTGACCTATTTTATTGCATAATCTTCCTTTTGTTGGATGCTGTGGCATTTTAAATGTAATTCCAGGCAATGCTGTTGCCAAATAATGTGTTGGCAAGACAACATGTCAACCTAGGAAACTGTTACTTCTATTCCTGCTGGTTGATCTGTTCCATATCACAGCTGAAAACATAATGAACACTGCCAGGCACATAAGGGCCTACATTAAAGTGTATTCTATATATACCATTATTCAATTGTCCATACCGATTTGTTGCAGCGAGTACAAATTTACTGCTGATATATAAAATGAAGGTCTCTGAAGCAGTTATTGAACTGACGCAGTGAGTCAGAAAATGTTTAGAAACATGTACTGACGTGCAATTTCTTGTTAAAGACACAAGGAAATGAAAATGTCTTTTCAACCGTTTTAGGTCCCATTTCCTCATATTCTTATATCAAAATCCAATCAAATCAATTATCTTCTAGTAAAACAAAATATGACGTATTTTTACGGGACATAGTACCTTGCTAGTCTTTTTCTGACGCACTGAGGTCCTGTGATGACGTGCTGAGGTCCTGACCATTTCAACCAATCAGCGCATACAGACACAGGTAGTAGGCGGGTAGCGAAGAAGATATTCATTAGCCCGCTAGCTATCAGCAGCATGGTACGTCGGTGTGTTTTCGGATGTTCGTCTTTGGATCAAAACTTGTTCGGCTTCCCCAAAATACCCTTGTTAGTTTATTCATTGTGAGGAAGGTGGTATATGTGATTTTAGAGGCCGCCCATTATTTGACTTTTTTGACGACATCGGCAGTTATGCAGCCGATGTGTCCCAATTTTTAAATAAGTATAAAAAGCAGAGAAGACTGCAAACTATGCTCAACACTGACTTTTGAATGTGTGGATCACTACATTATACACATATCATTTCTTACCTTACGTCATTGGCGATCGCACCATTTTCATAAACAATGCAGACACACGGAGTAAAATCAATTTAACCACTTATTCTATATATACACACAATACAATAACAGGGGTGATGAAGGTGTAGATGGAGGCGAATAGTCCTCTACAACGGAATGTCCAAATCAGCTGTTTCACTTTCAGCGTTCCACTCCATTTTTGCTATGACACGCCCACTTTTCAACGATTGAATCAAATTCCTCCCAACATTATGTCCCGCCCAATATCGCGAGGCCATCGGCTCGATCAAGCTCTTCCGAGATCTGGCCCGAGATTTGGCCCGTTTCAACCGGAAATATGTCACACTAAGGCAGTTCTATACTCTAGAATTTCCGCTTTCTGCTCGACTTTAAATAAAACCACTGGCATCAAAGACAAAAATATTGATTTACTTTAAAGAGTGACCACTACTAAACCTACTACTAAACCTAATTTCTGTGCAGTGGTAGAGTAGGTAAAACATTGGAAATGCATGAAATTACTGTTCCATTGTGACTTGTTTACATGATCCAGTAATCAGACACCAAATTATTACATTTATGTTTATATATGGCATATCTCATATCAACACAGTAATTGTTGGTTTGCACATACACTTGTTTCTTCCAACATGGAGAATAAATGGGCATTCTAACCATTCCGTGAAAGGCCTCTATTGTGTACATACTGAATTCAAATGTTGATACATCTTTTCCTTTGACATTATTGCAAGTGGGTTTCAACTTTTACATTTGAGGTCTGTTTCAAAAATCCTCTGATCTGGCCCTCTGAGCTAGCACTGAAAAAGTCAACCACTTATTATTCATTGTCAGAACACAAATTATGTAATTGCAAAAACTCTAGAATCCCAACATTATACTTATTACAAAGGCAATAATGTATTTTCTTTTGGATCCACCTGTCTCAAACTAATGTTCAAAAGCAATAATATTCCCTTTTGAATCCCCCTGTCTGCAACATATACATATGACATGACTGTGTCACATATTCAGCTTACAACAGCTGTAGTCTGCTTATTGTGGTTTGTAGCAAAGTGATTCACAAAATCATCTAAGTCCAGGGACTTTGCTCGTCTAGACCAGTGTTTTTCAACCTGTGGTACGCGTGGGTACTGCAGGTGGTACGTGGGATTTTATTCTTGAAATAGACAAATTTACAATTTAAAATAAATAATAATAAATAAATATTGTTCAGTAAATATAGTATTATGGGTTGTTATTATTTTAAAAATAGTGCTTTGTGCATTCCATGTTTTACATTGATGTTTTGTGTTAATTTGTGTTTGCTAAATAAACACACTGGGAGCATAAGCAGCGTTGCTGACTTTTTCTTTCAACTGTTTCCCACTGGCCATGGCCTTCTTGCAGTAATAGGTAAGACTTACCTATTACTGCAAGATGTTACTTATTACTTACTTACCTGGTAAGTAGTAAGGGAAGTAACGGACTTCAAGTGAGAGCTTTGATTTCAGCCGTCCAGCATTATGGCCAGAGTGGAAGCTGCGATTCTGCGATTCTGATTAGCTACAAAGCTAGACAAAGAGCTTGGAGAAGTGCAGGTGTGTACTCTTCTTTACTCTCTTGGAAAGGAGGCTGAGCACATAGTGCAAGCGTTCGCATATGACAATGAAGTGGATGAGAATGAATATAGTGTAGTAATGGGAAAGTTACAAGCTTATTTTGTGCCTAAAGTAAACATGATCCACGAAAGGGCTGTTTGATCAACGCGTGTGCAAGCACATGGAAGAGTACATCCGAAATGTACATGAACTGGCCAAAACGTGTGCTTTTCAGGTAAAAAAACAGATGGATGAGCAAGGTAGAGTGACAGCAGTGTGTGAAGTGGAGTGCAAGCTGAGAAGTGACAGAAAAGGACAGTAAAAAGGTGTGTTTAAACCTGAACAAAGGGACAGATGGGAAACTCAGAGCTCAAGGACTGACAAACATGCACAATGGCAACGCTGCAGACGGTGTGTGTTTTGATGCGACAATCAAATACATATGTCCCGCCAGACGAGCTGAGTGCCGCAAGTGTGGTAGAACTATGCAACCCTATGTTGCATGCTTCATAGAGAGAATGGTGAAATGTGGCATTATAGAGGAAATTATGGAGCCAACTGAATGGTGCACACCAATGGTGCCAGTGCCAAGAAAGCAGGGCAGAGTGAGAATATGCGTGGGCATTAACCACCTGAACCAAGCAGTGGAATGTGAAAAATACATCCTCTCCACACTATATGACATCCTTCCCAGGCTTGCCGGCTCAAAGATGTTCTCGCTGCTGGACGCTGCCAGTGGCTTCTGGCAAATACCTCTGAACAAGGAAACTGCAAAACTCATCACCTTCATAACACCATGTGGAAGATATTTCTTCCATAGACTTCCTTTTGGAATCTCTACAGCTCCAGAGATTTTTCAGTGTGAAATGAACAAGCTCCTGAAAGACCAAAGGTAAGCTCCCACCTTGCAGAGGTCAAAGAACACACTGAGACCGATCCTGAGCTGAAGACAGTGATGAAGTATGTGAACGAAGGATAAACAAAATATGAGTCACAGGTACCAGTCCATCTCAGACCATACTTTGCAGTGAGAGACTCGCTCTCAACCTGTCATGAAAGTCATGAAAGTTAGTCTACGGTGATAGAACCGCCATCCTGAAAAGCCTGAGGTCAGACAAAAGCCACAGTCCTGGAGAAGTGCTCCACTGCAACATCCTACATGGTCCAAACCGACAAGGGGATCCTCCGCACAAACAGGCGTCACCTGCATCTTAGCAGATAGTGGTAGAACCACCAGCAGCTGTCATCACATCAAGAGGCAGAATCATAAAGCAACCAGCATACCTTAGAGATTTTGGCCACATGAGGCAGAATAAACTTTGGCATCTATGTGAGTAACCGGTAGTGGACTCGGAATTCCTATTTCAGACCCTAGTTCAAGCTCTTTAGTCAGTTTCTTACTGAAACTGTTCAGTCAGTTTCTGATTGAACGTTTAAGTTGAGAGGAAAAAAGGACAGGATTCACACTTTACAAGCATATCTAATGTTGTACTGTTATAATGTTACTTTATAAAGCAATATAGCAAGGGAAATTAATTGAAGTTTAGGGCATGATTTTACTTAGAGGAATTAAAATTGTTTTATTAAAAGAAGTTGATCTCAAAAGGGGGAAGCTGTGATGTGTAGGGACCTGAGGGAACTGCACATCATGCATGCGAGCTGATCAGTTCAGGAACGAGAGCTCTTAAATAAATACAAAATAAACAAAATACGTTTCTGACCATCAATGGTATGGCATTGGCAATTTTGCATAATCTGAAGAGCTTATGGAATACCTCTTTAATTGGTTTAATGATTGGGGTGAGCTCTACTATGCTAGAGGGCTTCTGTATGCCAGATTTACTTTCCTCTCTAGGATTCTTTTCATTTGGTAAATTTGGTAAAGCTCACTCATGATGTTATCAAGGACAGCGTAGAATATTCTCGAAAAGTATAACACGAAAAGTGTCTTTGGTCTGCTCAGAACGCTCTAATGGGGACAATACACTATGTCCATTTAGCCATCTGCTCTGTTTTGTCTTTCTTTTTGGAATAGGTTCTGTCTCAACATTGCATTGTTCAGCAGTATTTAAGACTTCTTTCCGGAGTCCTTCGAAGTAGGATTCATCCATGTAATCTTGAAAATGTTGCACAAGAGCTTCAACTAGATCCACAGCTGAACCTAAATCAAGAGATGGAGACTGAAGAATGTCAGAGAGAGACATCTTGTATTACCAGAAACCGTAGTGCATGTCACCAAAAGTCCAATGAACCTCAGGTCAATTTGCCCACCTTGTTTCACTTAATCTTTACAGGTATACCAACTCTTTCACACAGAGTATGTGTGAAAGAGTTGGTATACCTGGAGGGCCACTTGGGCCAGTGGGGGATTTTAAGGTGTTTAAAATATTTTATATTATAAATAAATAAAAAATAAATATTAAACTATTTATTTAAGCTACCGAGCTGTTTCCCGAATGTACCTTACCTATGTGTGTGTGTGTGTGTGTACGAACAAACGTATCCCTTGAAAACTGTTAAGGTACATCGATATCGGGAAACGCAGCCTAGGACAATATCAGAGAAGGTAGCCATTGTATGTGTGAAAGAGTTGGTATACCTGGAGGGCCACTTGGGCCAGTGATCAGTGGGGGCTCCTCTCCCTTGCTCTCTGAAGCCACTTTCACACATAGTTCCCGGTAAATTACTGGGATAACCTTTCAGGCACCGCTAGTGATTTTCACTATTCATGCAGCTACATTCTGGTCTTGTGCCCTTTCACACATGGCATAGCAATGCCGGAATAGATGGGCCAAGGAACAGTCCAGCAGATGGCAGTAATGCATCTCGAACAGCATCTCGAACTGTTCCAGACAGCTGCCTAAAAATTCTCTGTGCGGATTGATACTCCCTTTCCACCAACGTGAACCTAGTTCTAGTTCCGGGTTGGTGCTAGTGCTGGTTCACAGTTGGTTCAACTTGCGAACCTAAAACCCCTCCAAAAATATAGGACTCTATATCATCGTCTATACCATCGCTATATCATGATAATCCCGTAATCAATTTTCCGGGATTTCGATCCCTGTTCCCATTCACACATGACTCCATGCAGGAAATGTTCCGGAACATTTCTGGGATAGACTGCATGTGTGAAAGGGACTTGAGACTGTCTGTTGTGCTTGTTAGAGTCTTTGGCAAAAAAAATCTGTGACTGGTGCTGAAACTATTTTCCAAAAGGTTTTATAATCAATTTCTACATGATCTGTTTAACATATAGATAGAACACACTAGTTGACAATATTTGAGAAGGTAACACTGGAGTAGCCAAGTGTATGTGCGAGAGAGTTGATATATCTGGAGGGCCACTTAGGCCAGTGCTCACTAGGGTGTCCTCTCTCTCGCTCTCTGGGTCTGTCTGCTCTTTCTCCATCTCACCACGTCTATTTGCTGTCTTTCTCTTCATTTTTATTTCTCTGACATAGTACACCTATGCAAAATCCATCCATCCATCCATTTTCAAGCTGCTTATCGGGGTCTGGATCGCAGAGGAAGCACGCTCACCATTTTTAAACCCCTTTTTAAAAATGGGAACCACCACCCCTGTCTGCCACACCTTAGTTCCCGACCTTCACGCAACATTGAAAAGGTGTGTCAGCCACAACAGCCCTACAAAATCCAGAGCCTTTAGCATTTCCGGGCGAATCTTGTCCACCCCTGGGGCCTTGCCACTGCAGAGTTTTTTTGTCTACCTCAGTGACTTCCCGCAGTGTGATGGGCAATGACCCCCCGGAATCCTCAGGCCCTGCTCCCCCCCCCGGAGGCGTATCCGTCGGGTTTAGGAGGCAAAATGCAGAATATCAATATCAATATCAAGTCCTAGCAAAGTTAACTAAATAATGTCCTACTAATAAATGTCCTGCTCAACTTATCAAGCCATGATAGATGTCTCTGTAGTAAAAACAAGCTAATTATGATTTATTTCAATGTAGCTAATCCAATCAAGTTACTGTAGCAATAGGTTCAATCTTGCAGCAAATTAATGTATTTTTTAGTAGAGGTTAAAGTTTTTTTTGGATTATCTAAAAACAAGCCCCTACTAGGAAGCTAGGCAGAAATGATATTGGTGAATTACTATTTGAAATAAAATGGAATGCACTAACATACAGTAATGAGCAGTGAGTAAATGCCTATACACTAACATTAGGTCGGCATTGTGCATGACCAAAGATATTGTCTCCAATTTCCCTGATAAAAAATATTCAAAATATAATTTGATTAAATCAAATGATATTGTAACAATACATCTTTTTTGTGCATCCTGAACAGTTTAGTTATGGGAGATAACTTTACCTTAGGTTTTTGCATGATGCATCAAAAGATTTGCTAATGCTAACTGTTTGCTATTTTTTCCTCCTGGCATTCTAGGGGCTATACACTTTGCTGAATAGATACAGTCACGGATGGAATAATTAAAAGCATCGAAAAGATGCTATTGATATTATTAGCTTACCTGTAATCATTTGTTGGTTTACGACACTTGCCAGTTGTAAAGTCAAGTCTCCAGTGGTACTCGTGGATGTATTGGTGTGTTGCGGCTGTACAGAAATGGTTCCGCCGCAAAACCCCCCCCCCCCCCATTATTCTGCCCAAGAAAAAATGCCCCAAAAAGGCAATTATGACTGGGGTGGCCAATAGGGTGGCCAGGCTTTAGTCCATGGTGGCCACGGCCACCCCTTGCCACCTTGCAAATCTGCACTTGCTCAAAGGGCTTCACAGGTCCCATTTATGACACTCCCCTAACCCTAAGCCCTCTAAAGAGCAAGAAAAAAACTCCCCAAATCCAAGGGAAGAAATCCTTCAGAAGGAACCCTCCTTCCAGGGACGGTTAGGAGTGCAATAGGTGCCAAATTATGCAGATATAATTGTAGCATAAACAAGCAAAACAAATCTTATCATCTAATACATCTAACTCTGTTCTGGGCATTTTTTCTAATGAATATGTATGGCCTTAGAGCAGGGGTCTTCAACTCTTTTCAGACCAGGGACCCCTTGGTGGATTGAGAAACGGAGCAGGAACCCCCTATATATATTA
>OMKN01049861.1:3093-14007 GCA_900302345.1 Melanonus zugmayeri | reverse complement strand
CAGTGGAGAGACTGCTCACACCACTGGTTCTGATGATAATATAAAATAGAAATGTAATATAAAGTAATGCTGTCAAGCAGGTGTTGTTTCAGATAAGTTGCCAAATTCTTAAAATCTTAAAAGCCAGAAATGCATGAGGATGACCATGCAAAGCAGTATAAATCAGCAATACCATGAAATACTAAATACTATGCACAAGCAATATGTGCTGTTGTAAAGAAAGTCATATTTGCATAAAAATACACCAACATGTGCCTGATGCTCTGAGTTGAACTGAAATGTGTCTGTTTTTCCTTCATTCAAGGAGAGAAACCATTCAAGTGTGAGTTCGATGGCTGTGACCGAAAATTTGCCAACAGCAGCGACCGGAAGAAGCACTCTCACGTTCACACCAGCGACAAGCCTTACTACTGCAAGGTGCGCGGATGTGACAAATCCTACACACATCCCAGCTCCCTGAGGAAGCACATGAAGGTACACTGCAAGTCCCCACCGCCCCCCTCCTCCAACGCCGGCTACATCTCCTCCTCGAACCCGCTCGGAAACTCCCTCTCCCCCCACTCCGAACCTCCGCACAGGAACCGGGCCGCCAACCTCTCCCCTCAGGTGACCAACCTCAACGAGTGGTACGTGTGCCAGGGCAGCGGAGGTCCGAACCATCTCCACACACCCTCCAGCGACGTGCCAACGTCGGAGTCGGACGACGAGGACTCTTTCAGAAGTTCGGACCCGAGGACAATGCTCTGATGCTGAGTGCACCACAGTCCAAGACCCAGTTGTACTGTTTCTATTCGTCGATGTGGCCTGTCCTGGTGTGTGCACTTATCGAGGGGAAATTGATCATTGGGTGCATTCATTTCATGTCATTTTTAATATCACTTGTATCCATCTTAAACTCTATTATTGCGTTCACATTGTGGTAACTGAATTGCGGACATGGATGGAGGTCTGCGATGTGGGATATAACTGCCTTTGATGTGCATCATAATTGGGCAGATTCTTGCCAATCCCACCCTACATCCATTTGAACTCACGTCGACGTATACATTTGTTTACATGTGGGGAGTTGTCCTTAGTACCGGAAATCTTTTTGATATGTGGGGAATAATACATTTTTCGTATCCACTGTATGAATTTTGAAGAACAAACGTATCCATTATGGCAATATGTACGGTTTATCTTGCATTACGTGGCAATACTCAACCGTTGCCTATAAGATCTCTTTTCATATTCTGGGAGTTTATTACTTGCCTATAAATCACTGTCCCATTCAGGAATTTTAGTGGCAACCAATAGTGAATGGCGGTATCTGGTTGATAACCCCATGATGTGTAAGTATTCCATGATGATGATGATGATTCTGCCTTCTCTAAGACGTAATGTGATCATTTGTAAAGGCCAAAATGGAGTGTAATAGGCAACCAATTGGGTATTTTTAGGGTTCTCATAACTTTTGAGATTTATACCATACATTTGTTTGGATAGGATTTTGTAATATTTAAAAAACACTATTTAAAACTATATTTTATGTATCAAAATACACCAATGTAATGCTCGTTAAAGAGTATATGAGTACGTCCCTCGAGACCCTAAATGTCTTCAGTGACAGCCTTTGTCCCTTTGTATAAATGTAAGTGTATTGATGCTTGTGAATGTTGTAGTTTTAATTCCCAAAATGTTGTTTTGTATATTGTAATTTATTCGCTGGTATCAGTGTTGTACTGAAATTACAGAGACACCAAAGAATAATAGTATCAGTTTTGGTGATATGTTGTATGGATGCTTTTGTTGTGTTCTGTAAACGGAAAAAAATACTTGAATAGTCTGTGTAATGTGAACAATCCCTTTCTCGCATGTCCTTTTGTAGTGATCTGTCTTTTCTCATTGAGGTGCATGATGCTGTTGGATATGATGGATAAAAAAAGATGAATCAGTTATGATTTTGCAGAACATTGTTTCCAAAAACTCCTACACACCAGTAATAACACAGACACACACGACATCACCAGTGAACAAGTGCAATTGCTTTAAATATGTTTGATCAATATATTTAATGATGTCAGGAAGTTACAGTTGAACCGTTCTTAAATTATTATAAGTGTGTAGTAGTGACTTAATAGAGTTTAACAGTTTTTTCTTGTTTCATACCTAATGCAAAAAGTAGGCAAAATTGATAAATCAAACATTTGCCAACTTAATTAAAAAAAAGACAGAGATAGGCCCACATGTAGCCTACAACGCATTTGTTCTGTTATTTGTTGTTGTTGTTGTTGTTTTTACATCTGACTGTTCTCCTGCAAATGGGCCACAGCCTGCACAGAGCTGAGGTATAAAACCAATCACCAGGCTAATAGAAGAACTTATGGGCCCCTGACGGCGTCGATCCAAAAGGCAGGCCACCACAAAGCAACCGAGGCATGAATCATTCATGGGAAAAATAAAAGATAAAAGCCATCTAACAATAAGACGGACCTTGTATAGAGTATATAAAACAAGACCCCGCTTATTTACTCCATTAAAACGACGCACAATCTCACTTTCAGAGTGGTGCCTGTCCCAGTCTATAGAATCCAAACGGACCAACGTCAGTGTTCACTTCAAAGGCTGCGGCTCCGGAGCGAGGGCCGCTCGCTTTGATGCTCTTCACGGCAAGTTAGGATTTCTATGGCAATCGGGCAGTGAGACGCTCGCGTTTGAATATGTCCAGATGAAAACCACTAACTGCAACTAAATGAACTAGAATCGCAGTCTACACCGTCCCTCGCTTCAGATGCGCGATCCGTAGGCCGCGTTATTGACGGCATATCACGTGACACGGATGGTTTATTTTTTTTAATGAACTTTGTAATAACGCTTTTTTGCTTGGCCTTATTAACCTAAGACAAAACACCAAGTTATGTGTGCTTTAAATAGAACATGGGGTAATTTAAGAGGTTATTATTGCTGTTGAGGGTCATGTCCACCAGAGCAAACTGTGGCTTCGCAGAAGGGCTCTTATCTGCTTCGTATTCCCTACTGGCAAGCAGCCACTGTAGCCATATAAGTTGTATAAAAATCAGTCGTATAATAGAAAGTCCATGTCACCACTACGCTTTTCTAACCACAATGCATTCACACGTCGAAGGTCCTTTGCGCAACGCAGCTTTTGTGGGCTCGAGTATCTTCTCTTGTAGCTTCCATTAATAAACAAGAGCACCATTAATGCTGCAAAATAAACAAGATGGAGAATAACCAAAGAGATGGTTCCTTTAGCGTGAAAAGGGGGGACTTAATAAAAGGAGTGAAGCAGTCACCCTTCAACGAGAAACGCTTTGAAGTAGAACTTATCTGAGAAATACTTTCTGGTCGTCCTAACGACGCTGCTGAATAGGAAAGGAACTCCTTTGTCAGCGATTTGTTCTCCTTTAGTGGGATGTCCGTGAAAATCACTTACATGGGCCACCTTAAGATACTGCCTGCAAATCAGTAACTGGCAGAGTCAGACATACAGACGCCACTTTGGAGAGGACAAAGCAGGAGTCCAAGTGAAAACGGGCTCGTTCTCCTCCGGTCCGCCCTTTAGGGGCTGAATGATAATTTCTCCGACGACCGTAGAATCAAAACAAACGCTGTCTTGTCTGACTTTACAAGCATTATCTTTCTGAATGTCGGTGGCACAAAGCCCATAAAATGGTGTGCGGTGTGATCAGTCTGGTCAAAAAGTTAAAAATGTTTCTGTTAAAAGAGGCTGCAGGCAGCGTTGTGTTTGATCTGATAGCGCGGTGCCCCCCCATCCATCCATCCATCCATTCATTTGATTCATTTCATTCGTTTTATTCATTTTTCCAGTGAAAATGTCGCAGTTTTCACCCAAAAAGTTTTTGTCAGCTCGAACTTTATCAATTTGTGTCGCGTTTTTGTCGTTGAAGAGAAGGTGTGACAGTCTCCACAAAAACACAGCTGCACCTTGTAGCAGGGGTTCAGTCTATTTCCCCCAAGAGTGTGTTTGTAATGTTTGATCAATAGAAAAATATATATAGTAGGCCTACAGCTAGAGATAGCCTAGGTTGGGCTATAAAAAAATATAAAATAACAGTTAAACAGCGTTACATTAGGAGGATCCTGGTAGCCTACAGCCTATGGGCTTGTCTATGCACTATTTGTGAAATAGTGTATTGATTCTTAGATATTGCAGATATTGCCTATATGACACATTATCAAGTTTTTTTTAAAAGATTTTGAATGAACCCTTAGAAATGCAATAAGTGCATAGGCTACATGTCAAATAAGCCCATTCATCATGAAACACGTAGCCACGATGCGGGGGAACGAGGGGTGTTGAACATGCTCAGTTGTTCATTGTATTTGTGTCACTGAAAGTAATAAAACAAAAGCTAAATATCACCAAAAATATCTATTTCTCTATTTAGGCCTATTGATAACACATTCAGTGTTCTGCTTTTCACAACCATGTCCACATCCTTCGTAAACACATAGGCCTGAGCAGAACTAGATTCATGATCTGGGTTGTAAAACCATCCCATACCATTCTATAGACCTACCTATAAATATCTTCAAACTCTAAATATAAAGTAGTTATACAAATTATACAAAAAGTACAAATTTCACTTATATATATATTATATTATTATATATATATTATATAATTTTATATTCATCAAATATTTTCTTTCTTTCTCGTTCAAGCCTGAAAACAATGGAATGCCATTTTATTACAGTTTTCTTTTACAAGCATTTTTACTGGTTCGCTGGTAGGTACCATAAAATTCCCAGGAACAAATAAACCCTGCTTTATTTTATGTGCGTCAACCTGTAGTATGCATAGGCCTACCTAGTATTCCACTGCAACTTTTAAGAACACCCTTTTGCATGCACATGTAGGGCCATATTTTAGATTGAGCTAATTTATTTTTTTCTACCACTTAATGATAGGTCCTACAGTGAATAAACGGCTGGCCAAATCGAGGCACTCTCACTTCGCTAAAGTCCCAACTTGAGCAGCTGTGGGTTCACCTCTGAGCCCCGCGTCTCCCCGGACAGGAGCGCGCTCCGGGGGGCCAGGCGCGTGACCTGTACCTGGTTTTAATAATGCCATAAGAACACCACTGAATCCATTGCTCAGGGAGCACATCATCATTTATTTGTAATTATCAGTGAAATTGTTAGTTTATTAGGTGAATTGATATCTCGAATAGGCAACTGTTTAATTTAGGCCTATTTGTATGCACATAAAGGCCTTCTGTTTCTAATTATTAGTAGACTATTGGTAGCTAAAAGTAGGCTAATAGTGACAGTAATTGTCATCACTCGATTACCTTCACTATCCTTTCACTTTGTTATCTTCAATATAAAACAAAAATATACAGTATATGTAAATAAAAATCAATGGTACATATCCCACATTAAGTTAATTGAATAACCTAACATTTATATGCCTTAAATATAAGAGGCCTATGTATTCAGTGTTGTATTCATGTTTTCAGTGTTTAAGGTTATATATCTTTTATTTTTATTTTCTTTAGCTTTTATATAGTTTTTTTCTGAAATGTATGTTGAGATGTTCAGCAGTAAGCAATTACAACAAAGATCTTTTTAGTATAAATTAAAGTAGATGTCAGAAGAATGTCTCACAAAGAAAAAAAAAATCAATCTAGTTGCCTCTGCTGCTTTTCCAAAATGTCACACAGAATTTCCTACTTTACATCAATTTACCGCTTTTACTTTACATCCATTCACTAACAGAAGCACTAGATACATCATTCGAGGTCCTGACCATCTCTGAGAACTGACATAATATCTTGCGGCTTAGTAACATCTGTGGGGGTAGAGACTTGGGGCCGGTCCAAAGCCCCATCCCCAGGACTGGGAGCCACTCCAAGCCAGTAGGTGAAGAGAGCAAGGTCGTCCACGGACAACCACAGGAGCCAGGCCTCGCTACCTGGACCTTATACAGCCCATCGGCCAGAAGGTAGAAACCAGAGTGCAGATAATCGTAAGTATGCTACCCCAGTAGTCTCTTATTGAGTGACAGGGCTTTTCTAAAAGCCCCTAAATGCAGGATGTAGGCTTGAACGTTCTAGGAAACTAGGGCGGCCAGGTGGAGGAAAAGGTTGAACCCTAATGTACCAATGGGAAACAGATGGACTTTTAAGGTTGGACATGTATGTTTGCACCCATGTGTAATGTAATAGGAAGGCTGCTTTACATCTTGCCATCCACATTTTGAAATCTCTGTTTGGATGACAGGGTCACCCATGTCTTCAATACAACTAAACAACCAGAAAATGTTCAGTCAAAGAAACACAAGAACAATCATTCCTTTTACATTCAAAAATAATAATAATAATATAAATATTAAATCTCATAATTAAATCTCATTTGTGTGTATTTATATATATTATTATCACAGCCTGGGAATTCTGATAAAACATATTTCTGTTTATCTGCAATCTTTGGGCTTTGGGCTATATGATTTCAACCACACAAGTCTGTATGCTCATTTTCCTACAATCAGCTCTTCCCTTGTGCCCAGATAGGCATCACACCAAGATTATTTGTGAAATTATCACGTGTGCACCATCAGAGGGCCAGCACCAAATCCATCTCTGGGTTTATTGAAGAGGTCAGCATCTATAGTGGTAGGAGTCATTCCCTCTCAGCTGGAGAGCAGAGAAGAAAGAGCGTTGACGTACCGACACAGATACATTGGAGTAATCATGTCGAGAGACATCCTCACAAACAAGAGGTGAAAGACGTGAGGATTGGACTCCAAGTTCCTGCAGAGTTTAGCTCTGTTTCATCATGTTTGCAAAGTTTGTTAAGGACTGCTGTAACCAAACATCTTCATTGCATCCCCATTGCATACGATGTGCGGTTCTAATCCAACCAGATAAGCCAAGCGAGAGGATCCATCATGGAGCCACCACTGCAGAGCTCATCCCAACATCCCAGCCAAGCGGATCGGAGACCCCCCTCTGACCACATGAAGGTGTCAGTGCATGGGGTTCTGACACACATCACAAGCCCCATGCCAATGTCTTTCAAGCAAACTTGGTATTGGCAATGACAGATGGCAATGGATGGGCAGAAGCAAATATGGAAGTCTTGATGTTTCCAACTGACCAGTGATAAGCCAGGAAATATGGTTGGATAGGTAATGAGATATGGAGGTCTCCAACTGACCCAAGGCTTCAAAGAGATAAGGTGCTGGTGTATGGACGCCTCAGATGGTAGGTTTAGAAGAGAAATGATTGAACAGCAAGATGACCTATGTTTTTAATGCAGTGTGGTAAAACACTATTACTATTTCAACCTTATTCCTCGCCAAACCTTTGTTCATTCAGGGGGTTTTTACATCACAGTTCAATCTCAATATGGACCAAAATAATGATCTGCGCCATCTCATATTTTATATTGTTATTAAAAGCCATTTGCAGCACACCTACCAGCACAAGCTGTTGTATTTATTCTGAAGATACTGATGACAGCCATAATGTGTCTGTATGTCCCACAGGATCTTTAGCTGTGGACTGTCCCAATCACAAGACTAATTGTATAATTAGGCCAGCTCCATTGGGGACGGACACCTTTTGGCCCTTCCCTGACACTTGCCATGGTAAATGACAGCCTATCCCACAAACTATCACCACCGATCTATCTTAGTGACATAAAGCCTACAGAGGTGGCAATATTTACCTAGCATAACTGATGGCTAATGGTAATGCGGAATGCTAACAGATTTATACCCCAAATAGTCCATTTAGAGCAGAAAATACATCATTTGTATTGATTATGAAGCTTAAGTGGTTACATTATCCTACCTTTAAAGTGATTAATTACCAATGTCACCAAGTTATTTTTTACAGTAATTTACTTCCTCTGTGAAGACAGTCAGACGGTTATTATTCCAATTATCCTGATGTATAAGAGATTTTTAATCTGGAATCAATCAACTGTTTATGAAATGTTCTGAATTGCTGCTGATGCAGAATGCAAGAGTGCCTTCTGGCAGGTGGACGGACATTCCTTAAATTAGAGAATATTCTGCCAAGGAACTTCCACCTGCTTCCAGGTTTCCCCTCAGAATCACTATATGCACATTCTCATCATTGTCAAAACCACGTGCATAGACTATGTGAACCCTCAGGAAGACAGTGCTGCAGGCTTCGCCCAGGGGAGCCGAGGGAGTGAAGGTGGCTGCGGTGGAGGTGAGTGCTACCCTCCATCCAGGAGGGGCCCCACAGGTACCCTCATTACACGGGCTCCCGGAGCCCCGAGCCGGAGGCCTACAGCGGAGACGAGAGGTGTGACTCCGCTCACACTTGGCCTCTGCCTCGCCTGTCACAACTCCTATAGTGAAGATTCCCAAAATGAATTAAAGCATGGATAATAACCGCACTGTTTACACGAACACTGCATATATTAGCACAGGGAGCACGAATACCAACTCGGATATTGAAGCAAAGAAAGTTCAGCGAAAATAATAATGTAGAGGCAATATTGTGGCCTCTATGGGAATGGATGAAGTCATCGTTTTTTTGGAAGTGTGTTAGTAAGTTTAGATATGTTCTTACTGCAAACTTATTTTTAAGGTAGCTTTTCGTTTCAAATATGGACTATTTCAAACAGCCCATGGAAACAATGTGAAAAATGCAAACTTCGCTTGGTGTCAAAGCCAAATGGAAAATGATGCTTTATTAACCGTATCTTAGGCCAATGTCAATTACCTTTTAAAAACGTAGACTAGCATAGGCTATGTTATGCATGTCGACCTCATACAGTCTATGGTGTAGGCTCGTTTCTAAGTAGGCTAATGATGGATGCCCTTAATGATATCATACTTTATCATAACAACAATGCTTTTCCCTTTTCGTTCTAATAGGCCACATTTGATGTCAACTCGTTAATATTAACGAAATGTGATAGGCCTATTCACTTAATAGAAAGTAGGCCTAGGTTGGCAGCAAAATGTGGTTTTGAAAAAAAAGTAGCCTAGTGTGAACGTTGGCCTATTTGAATGAATTTAGTCAACATAAAAAACGACTAATCATTCAAACAAATGAGCTGATTTAGGCCTAGACTGAGTTGATAAACGGAATCAGCTTTAAAAAAAGAAAAGAAAAAACACTTTCTCGAGGACTTTTATAACGAGGGTGCTCTTCCACTTTTCAATCACTTCTTGTGCTCGGGATTAAGAAGCTCTTGACTCTCCTTTCACACTAAACCAAGTGCGCTTGTCAGCGACTTGAAAGAGAAAGGAGCGCGTAATAAACGTGTCCGCGCAGGGCGCGGGGTTATCGTGTTTAATTGGATTAGATGGCTATGTCATAATGAAGGCCAGGTCTGGAGCATGACAGGCGAGAGACAGCCAAGCGGGGATGTTCGCTTGGTTACAATTTAAACACATAGGCCCGACGCCTATTTAAGTGATATTAAGTGATTTCCCGTGACAGCTATTCAACGGATTGTGGCAATCAAATCAACATTTAGCAAAGGCTTTAATTTACACGAACACGCGTCTCATCAATAGAGAATAATAGAACCAACAACGAGCGAAAGAAAAAAACGAACTAAGTACAGAAATGGGGTCGAGTGGTAACACTTAAGCGACTGTTTTACTCAGATTTGTGATCGTTAGATGGTTACGATTGTTGAGTGTGTTGTGTGCGTGAGTGCGTACGTGTATGTGCGTGTGTGTGTGTGCGCGCGCGCGCGTGTGCGTGTATGTGTGTGTTCATGCAGCGGCAGCAATAACAAGGCGCGCGCAGCTGAGCGTGCAGGTGCCCGTGGCGGGAACCCGGCCTCCACCTGTTCTGCTCCATCATAACAAGGAGAACTCCATCCCTCTCCTCCACACACGAGGAGAGAGAGGGAGGAAGAGGAAGAGGAAGGGCTCCTGAAGAAGAAACAGAGCAAATATACGCGCTTTGCTGCTCGGATGGTTCAAGCGAAACAAGTGGGAGATGTATGCCGTAAGGTCACGTCTATTTATAACTCTTTTAAACACAATAGGCCTACTCACGATCAAATACATGCAGATATGTATTGGAACAGGCCCATCTAATATGTGGTTTAATATAGACTAGACATCATTTCACTGATATGTATTGGAACAGGCCCATCTAATATGTGGTTTAATATAGACTAGACATCATTTCACTGATATGTATTGGAACGGGCCCATCTAATATGTGGTTTAATATAGACTAGACATCATTTCACTGATATGTATTGGAACAGGCCCATGTAATATGTGGTTTAATATAGACTAGACATCATTTCACTGATATGTATTGGAACGGGCCCATCTAATATGTGGTTTAATATAGACTAGACCAATACGTCCAAACAACAGAGCAGGCGTCACCACGTCCTCTGCGTCTGGAGCCCAATTCGTTTGACACTGGAGCCTGTTCATAAGAGGCCTCTGTGCGCTCATTAAAACACAGGCCTACACACAGGCCTACACACAGGCCTACACACAGGCCTACACACAGGCCTACATATCAGCCGGGTTAGTGCTCCTACCATGACTACACATAATCAACAAGAAGTAACAGCAATCACAACCACTAGAATGGGCAGGGTTTATAATAATAATAATAACAATAATAATAATAATAATAATAATACAAACAAAAGCAATAGGCCTACATTATTTTTATATTATTATTATTATTAATAATAATAATAATAAATAACAATAACAATAATAATAATAATAAAAATAACAACAACCATAATAATAATAACAATAATAATAATATAATATTAGGCCTACTTATACCTGAGCGGTCAAGTGAATACTATAGATAGGCTACTGCAACATATTTGTTATTTTTCATTCTCGTGTTGAGAACAGGCCTTTAGGCCTACGTGAACAAATAGAACATGTTTGTACATATACGCCTCTAC
>OMKN01049623.1:2237-17702 GCA_900302345.1 Melanonus zugmayeri | reverse complement strand
CTACAGAACCTCTGGATCGCCCGCAATAGACTATATATACAGTATATATATCTAATATATCTATATAGCTTTACATCTGTCCATTGCTCACTGGTTCACATTGCACGAATGCAGCCACCTCATCCAAATTTAATGAATTCCTTCTAACAAATGCAACTTTTGGTACAATCTTTGCATGAATCAAAGTTCAAGTTTTCACCAAATCCACTATAGACAGCATTTTGACGAGACTGGATGTCATATGAGGCATTAGGCGATTGACATTATTCAAATTCTGATAAAATGTAAAATGATCTAGACATACAGTATCTGTAATGCTGATAGCTACAAATATCAACATATTAAGACAAGTGGAGGAGAAAAGTGTTTGCAATGTTGTTGGTTTTTAAAATTCTGCCTAGCAACACACAAATTGCCACTTTAATCTCGGAATTCCAAGATGAAACTCTTTTTTTTGCGTGGCCTTAATAATCCATAATCCAACCCATAATTAAGGGATTTAACATCTAAAAAGATGAAATTTCTAAACACATCCAGAATCCGAATGTGTTTCATTACCATCCAGCTGATCGTACGGACAAAGACCCCTTTGTAACTATAGGAAGAAACATCATGAATGAAGTTATTATTAACGTTACTGAACAAGCCAGACCTGGCCAGAGTTGACGGCAGTCAACTGGGCAGAACCCGCGAAGATCACCATGGTGACGAATTTCACCAGCTCAGCTACAGTGTTCAATCTTTTCGGCATTCCTGAGTATACATTTATTTTTTGGAGTAAAGTGATTACTTTGGTTCTAGCGAGGTGTGGTTACAGAAAAGGTGCTGTGTTGAGGCAGTGGGGCCCAATTCTATATTTTTTCATGGGGTGGCTCTCTGGTGGCTCCCCTGTCTGTCAATCAAATAATGCAGTGCAGTGAAAGTTAGTAATAATAGTAAAAAAGTAGGCCTACTCATTCCAGGCATATATTTAAGCACAAATGTTTTTAATTTGATTGGTTTTCTGAATGTAGCCTACAATAAACAACTGCACTGAAGTAGTTCACGTTTGAAAAATAAAATACATTTTACATTGAAACAAATGGATTTTGTTACATTATAATCAACATACGGGTTACATTATAATCACATCACGTCCGGTGACCACACATAGAATTCTGGGTAATGCAGTTCAGTTCAATGCACAGTCATCACCATGGTAGGACTCCACCTCTCTTGCGTTTTGGCCAATGGGGAACATAGTGGGAAGTACCATAGAAACTCCTCCCCTTTGGTTTAAAGGGCGCTACAAACAGATGGCTCCTCTGTCGTCGCTAGGACCTCTTAGGTCGGCTTAGAGCCGTGGTGCACCGCGTTTGTTATTTTCATAGAAACCTCCTTTTGCCTTAGATCTACCCAGTTAAGTTAAATAAAGTGTGGTTAAATATACTATCGTCTCCTGATTCGAGATTCCTTTTAAACGCAACAATTGTTTCACCAAAGAAATACCTCGTTCAAGACAACTCGGAAAAAACGAGCTCCGACTTAAAAATGAATTGAATGGTTGTCCAACTCAGAATTACAGGTCGGAAATTCGGGTATCATTTCAGAGCTCCGGTTTGCAATGATGTCAGAAGTCAGAAATCCTGAGTTTAAACTTCTGAGTTTCGAGTTGTTTTGAATGCGGTAAAAGGCTCGGTGTCCAAACAGTGCTCGCCCCTGAGGCAGCAAACCAGGAGAGAGAGAGGGCATCGCTCGGGAGCACCAATCTCCCGACCTGATATTTTGATTCAATATATCTGTTCAGCAGGGCAGGCTGTGGGCAAACAGGTACCAAACGGCAGGTGCTCAAGGCCCCTTTGAGTCTCGGTCTTCAGACCGGGGGCCCAGCTACAGCGGACAGCGCCATTATAAAGTCTAGGTCTCAAGAAAGCCTTGTTTTGCTTCACATTGTAGGAACTATGTTTATATGTAAGTACTGTGGCTGCAATTGTTTGGCTATGTAACGCTTTGGTTATGGCGTTTAGAGATAATTATTTTGGAAATTGCTCTCGCTCATCATCCATTAAAGTAGCGGAGTAGCCAGTTGGTTTCACATAAAGCAGAAGCAATTAGCAGTGAGTAGCCTTGTCCTATGAGGTTATAGATTAGAGGTGTAGAGACGTCATTATCTGTATCTGTTCAACCAACAAAATGATCTGTCTGTATTCGGATAGGATAGCGGAAGTAGGTGTGGTTTATACAGGAAGTCACATTAAATCGGGCAAATTTTGTATTTTCTAACCTAATCACAAAAATAATCATTGAATGCAAAACAAAATAGCCCTATGCCATAAATGCTTACTGTAGCATTAAATACACTCCATTATTCCCAATAGTTCAGCACATCCAAAAATAATTATTGAATGGAAACAAAATATGCTTAAACCAGATGCGTGGGTTTATCTTGTGGCCATCCACAATCCGTGATATGAATCCATTTGAACAAACATAATGGCTGACAGACGACCACAACGAGCAACTTCGGGTAGAAGAAATATCTGTTTCCATCGCATTATTTGTGCTTTCCAGAATAACATTCGGATTCGGGTACATCCCTATTATAGATACTTCAATAGTTTCAACTAACTTGGGGATGTGTGAATAATGACAAGTGTAGGTCTACTTTTTTTTGCATGAACCAACAATTTTTTAATATAAACCCGGGGAGGCTGGTTATTGCATCCAATTAACGAGATCAATGAAACAGACTATGTCTATGGTTAAGTGTAGCCAACCTTTTTTGAGAGTCGGGGCAATTTAAAGATGAATTATCTTAAATGCAGGACAAACATTAATTGTCTGTGACTGAACATAATAACGGCGGATCTTGTGCACAATAGTTTTTGAGTCATGTGATCGGTTCCTGCAATCGGCCAGGGTGTATATATATATATACACACCCTGGTGTATATTACAGAGATAGGCTCTGCACAGTAGTTTGGCATCTGATTAACTCTTCTTCCATATCGTGGCAGCAGCACCCTCCTCAACCAACTCTTCCATTCCTCTCCTTTTCTTTTTCTGCATCCCTCCCAATGTGATGCATGTTTAAACCGACTCCTTCACTCTAAAAATGAAGAACAATTCAGAATAGATACTCCTGCATATTGTGGCTTGTCCTTTATTTATACACTTACCGGCTCCCTCTGAGATCAGTTTTTTTTATATTGAGAATAAACCGATAAGTTGACCATAAATAAATCGTAAATAAATAAATATAAACTTTTGGCAGACAGTGTGTACAGGCATGCTGTGTGACATCTGTTTTGTAGTTTAAATCGTGGTATCCAACAGAATCTTGTTCACAAGACAGACTCTGGTCTTTGGCAGGCGAACGTGTGCTAGTCAGGGGAGATGTTTTTGGGCTATGAACAATGCTAAATCTAGAAATTTAGATATGCTAAACGCAAAAGTCTTGAGGCATGTCTCAGTGCCTGGGGCCAAACAGCATTCTGCTAGTCAAACAAAACCTCTCCTGTATGCATATGTACATATACATAAGGACTTGAAAATGAATGATAAATGAATGAATATGAATATGAGGAATATGATGAGTTTATAGATTGTCGTTACCACACAGAGTAAGCACATGCATTTCTTCCCATCAACAAAGTGTCAGCATTGTGTGTGGAGTTATTAAAATCTAGAGCCCGACCAATATATCGATTTGGCCAATATATCGGCCATTTTTTGACGACATCGGGATCAGCAGTTATGCAGCTGATATGTCCCGTTTTTTAATTAAGTATAAAAAGTAGAGCAGACTGCAAACTATGCTCAACACTGACTTTTGAACGTATGGTACGATACATTATACACATATCATTTCTCACCAGTCATAAGCTGTGTAATAACCGGCGTGCGGATGCACATGCGTACGTTGGCGATCGCACCATTTTCATAAACAATCCAGTCACACAGAGTAAAATCAGTTTAACCATTTATTCTATACTAGTGCAGTGCCTGTTCAAAATGTGCCTGTTCGGAACGGGCCGATTGCTTGGCTGCTTGCAGCGTTTTCGAGAACCGCTCATCCAAACAACTTCACACTCGACACTATGCTTCCTTGGGTCAAGTGTGAAGTAGATCGGTTCTCGAGATATGCGAAGGACATACAGACAGACAGAGATTCCTTCCTTTAGTAGAGAGCTATACTATATACTACTACAGGTTTAATATTATATTATTATATGTAAGGAATAAACCACTCCGGGGTGTCCTGTTATTATGTTATATAGTGTAGTGCCCGTTCAAAACGTGCCTGTTCGGAACGGGCCGGTAGTGTTCTGGAGAACCGCTCATCCAAACAACTTCACACTTGACACTGCGCTTCCTTGGGTCCTCAGCCATACACACGGTAAGTGTGAAGTCGATCGGATGAAAGGTTGTCGAGAAAATCGAAGGACAGACAGACATACATACATACAGAGACTCCATTTGAGTTAGATAGTGTTCAACTTAATAGTGAATGTGAGATAATCAACTGGCTGCTGTCATTGCTAACAGCTAGCTAACACTTTGCTTCAATGTAACATCTCCGGTCTCTCTTTCTTAATCTTTTCTTGTACTGTAGCGAGCGACAGAGAGCGAGCTGTACCCAGCATGTCGTCCGGTGGTGTAACAGTTAATAGGAAGCCCCGCCTTGACGCTGCAGAGTCGACTGATTGTTTTTTTATTTAAAGTTTATTCATATTAACCGTGTTGCGAGTCCAAATTGCACCAAATTCGACACTGCACCCCCTTGGGTCCCCAGCCACACCCGCCAAGTGTGAAGTAGATGGGATGAATGGTTCTCGAGATATGCAAAGGACATACATACACACACACAGACAGAGATTCCTGTCTTTAGTAGAGAGATACACACACAATACAATAATGACCATGGAACTGTCTTTGTTATCCAAAGCTTAGTTACCACAGCGCTGCTTCCCACTAGAGAACCCGAGAACAGCGTAGGTGTCTCTGTCTGGGCATATGGATGCAGAGCGTATCACAGGCCAAACTATTACATTTGATTATATGTTGGGTTAAATCGGTGTTGGTGTGTATTATCCATTATAGCTCCTTTCCTTAGTACGCGAGTGAGAGTGTGTTGGCCTGACTCATTCCAATAAACAGTACACAGAACACCTGGCTTGAAATAAGAATGCATATATGATATCATAGTTGGGTGTCTCATTAAGCATCCACAAAAATCGGTGTAAAAAAAGACATTCATAACTATTAGAAAACCTAGATCAAAAAAGCTGCTAATTTTGCTGTTGAGACTTTGCCAAGAACATGTGGGCATGTCAGATCCCGTTTTGATTGACTTCTCCCTGGCTCCGCCCATGTCAAACGATCTCTCATTTCCATGACATGGCACATGCTGCAATCGGTGTAGTCCAGCTCTATATGTATGAGCCGTCTGATTCATCAGAGGATGAGGCAGAAGCATAAAAACAATTCATTTGAATTGGTCACTGAATGGTGAGTTACAAAATGCTTTGCTATCCAGAGGAACCGAGCCGAGCAGCCTCAGGGCACGTCTCGTCGTGCGGCCAGGAGCCCCCTCCCTCCCCCCGGGAGCCTTGCTAGGCACCGTCGGGGAGCGGCAGCTGGTGGACGACCTCGTGTCTCCATCACACTGTCCGTGTCTCCCGCGTTGAGGTCTCTCTATTGGTGGTGGGCGTGCAAAGCGAGTGATGGCGGGTGTGTCCCGGTGGGACACTTCTTCTCAAACCCCCAAGCTTTTCCCCGAGGCAAACACCGTGAGCCTTCCTCCCTGGGGGAGCTACGCAACAATCAACTCTCAAATACAACTTCAGATCAGACGAGACGACCCGCTGAACTTAAGTGGCCGCGCCTGCCCACCAGACAGAGAGACCTTGACACGCGGCGGGAGACGCGGACAGCGTGACGGAGACACGAGGTCGTCCACTGGCTGCCACGCCCTGATGGCACCTAGCGAGGCTCCCGGGGGATGGAGGGGGCTCATGGCAGCACGATGAGACGCGCCCTAAGGCGGCTCGGCTCAGTTCATCCGGATAGCAAAGCATTTTGTAACTCACCATTAAGCATATCAGTAAGCGGAGGAAAATAAACTAACCAGGATTCCCCTAGTAGCGGCAAGCGAAAAGGGAAACGCCCAGTTTGGTTCGCAGATCTTATGACGTCATAAGATCCGAGCATAATCCTGCCCAATTCAAATCCAAAATCAGGAAAGAGTAAAAAACGTAAATGACAATATTTCAGACATGGATTGAAACTACTGTCTAATACTATTTAGATGCTTACTAGTATGTACATAAGACCCTAAATTACATAGTTAGAAGGTTTTTGTGGATCTGGGTGTCCAGGGCCTTTAAAGTGATGTGAGGCACACAATGCATTTCAGTCTGCCAGTCTACTTAAACTGCTAAAATAGCAGTTTTTAAAAAACTGTATTTTATATTTAGGCTTACTTGTTTGCTTCTTCATTGTATAATTAAAGTAAAATGTTTAATATACATATATAATTTAATATCTACATTTTTGTATCTATCAAAAAGTTATTTGTGTTTATTTTTATTTGTTTGCTTATAAGTTAAATGTTCTCAAATATAGAAAATAAAATAAAATATATGTTTTTCAAATTGATTGAAAATTGAAAGTGTTGCACTTTTTGACTAGGCTGGCTAGGACTCTCCAAAATCGGTATCGGTGGCAAAAAAAGTAATATTGGTCGGACTCTATTAAAATCCTGCAGGAACGAGGATAATTTACATTTTAAGTGGCAATAACCAGCATCATCTTGCTAACTGCTATTCTTTGTTTTGCATTGAAAAATAAGGAGAACAGCACCAATGTATACTAAAAACATTGGATTTATCAGTACTCAGTCATGGAGGCATAAACATCATGCTTGATTTAACCCCACTGCTAGTATTAAAATATATATAAGTTAAGTTCATCAATATTATGTCTGAATAAATGATACACTACTGTGCAGTTTGTTTAGTTGTGTGTCTGTGTGTGTGTGTGATGATGATGATGATGATGATGATGATGATGATGATAAAATGAACACTGTTTCCTGAGTGAAGCTTATACAGTGGGTTTTTGTAGTGGGAAAGCAAACATCTTTTCATACAAGGTCAGGTGCACCCTTGAACCACATAGTACAAGGTACATAAAAATAGAGGTTTGCGGTGAAGCACAGCCATGGAAAGGTAGATTCACAGTAAGGGCAGAACTTTGCTGACCTTTGCAAAAGACAGGTAGTCCCATGGAACTATGCACTGACATACTTACAAAGTATAAAATGCACTTTGCATTCTCATCTTCCTTGAGGATAGAGAGAGAATGTGTGTGTGTGCATGCGTGTGGTTGTGCATGTGTCCGTGGGTGTGTTTATGTGTATTTTAAATGCCCTACATACATAGAAAGAATGATTTGTCTGTCAAACACATCGAGCCAATGTTGTGTATGGTAGTATTTCAGCAAAAACCATTTCAATTGGTCAACAGAAAAGAATACTTTCATCACAAATGATGTTGTCATTAGTGTGTCAGTGTACACACAACACTCTTTCAAAAGAAGAGTGGATAATTGAATTTTCAACAGAGGAAGGAAAAAAAGCCAGTTACTAGAATGCAAACTGAAATGGCCCAGAGAATTTAGCAGCATCCATAACATGCATAATCCTTCCCATTATACTGAAGGGACACCACAGTTAGCCTAAATGAACACAGTTTTGGCTGCAATTCAAATCTAAATCCTATGGATCATAATCAAATTTCATAGACACGTTTTAAATGTAACAACCAATGAATGCTATGTGTCAGGATTATCACTGCCCCTGAAGGGCTTCTTTTCAGTCGTTGTAATAATGCCTAATAAAATGTTGGATCACTTCCTAAATGCTTAGGTTTCAGGGCCACGTTACTTATTCAACCAGTCACCATGACAACTATTGGTTGTAAATTTCCACCCCCTCCCTTTTTTTTAATTCAACAAGTTAATTATTCGTTTTTAACCAATCACGACAATCATGCTATTCATCTACAAGCCTGATGGGAAGGCCTATCCATAACTTTGTACAAAAAAATCCATACCTTTTTTATATGTAATTAACACCTGCAAGTTGCCCTTTTTCAACCGATTCCAGATGTGATTTTTTAATTTTTGTTCCTTTTGCCTTCAAGATTGGCTTTTCTGCTGCAGTAAAATAGGAGCTCAAAAAACACAGACTTTCGCCTCCCAACATGCACCCTTTCCTACACATTCACAAAACGCCTTTATTCAAACTTAGTGCAGGAATATGCCTGCTGGTCAGAAACGAATGTGGTCTAAACCAGTTCATAACGTTGTAAAACCTTAAATTAACATTAACAGTGCACTGGCGAAACAACTTGGACATCGCACCCGGCCGTGTGTGTCTATGCAGTAAGGAGCCGATCTGGTTTTTTTTAGTGAGAGCCCCTTGCGCGTCACATCTCCATCACGAAGCACAATAAGAGGCATTTTAGTGTGTAACAAGTGCTTTAAAAACATTTATCACAGCACTGCATGTTCCATGTCTTTGTTTTCTGCAAACGGTGTGTCCTGTCGCTCAAATAAGGCAGACGCACAGGATTATCAAGGTTTGCACTGAAACACCCCCCAAATCATCCCTATAACAGGCTACTTAATACAAATGTACTAACATGCTCATTGTTTTTTCTTCTTCGGCATTCCGTAGGCTTATAGTTCACGCAGGCTTACAGCGTTATCTTAATGGTACAATTAATGTTCTTGGTTTAGAAAAAAAAATCAAGTCCTTTAATTACAGCCCATGGTGCTCATTTCCACCGCATCCTCCCCAAGTCTCCCAGCGAAGCCAAATCTCTTCCTCACACATGACTCACCTGCCTTGTTCGGACGCACATTTCTCCATTCCTTTTGCTTTATTGAACGAAATTAAAACGCCGGGTCAAGGTTTAGTTTAGTAGTATCGTGTAGTCCAAAATATAATAACAATAATAAGCTACCACAGCTTGTATTCTCCGGAATGACCTTCTTCTTCTTCTTCTTCTTCTTCAGCGCAAAACATTCCTCATCGTGTCCATCGTCTCGTGACTCTCGGGACGTGTTGGTCGAGCAGCCCGCGTGCTGTTTACTTTCCGGCAGGGAGCGCGTACTACTCCGTCCCCGCGCGGCGGCTCGCTCCTCTCGCGCCGGACTCTCGCTCTCAACTCCGAGCACGAGCTTCATCGCCGGGCGCGCGCGGCGCGGTCTTATGCTAAGTAGTCCCGAGCGCGCGCGCGCCAATGGAAATGGGGGGTTACTAAGGTAACCGAGGGGGCAAACAGATCAGCATCATCATCACAGATGGAAATAAAGTCATGTTTTTAAACCAAACAAAGCATATAAAACATAGGATAGCCTTACGTAGTATTCACAACATGACATCTAATGCACATCACGTAGAGGTCAAAAGTCAAATACAATACATGGGTACAAAATACTAAAGTATTTTTCCAATTGCCAATTCACTAGACTATCAACCGCCTGTCTCAGGGTCGACGACTTGGTTTAGAATAACGTCACTCCTTCAACATTACAGCATGATACACATCTAATGGTGTCAAAACTCTGGGAAGAAGTATGACAAATAACTTCCCCCTGCCGTCGATTCCTACCTGAACCTGTCGATTAAAAACAGGTAACCTGAATGATAGACCCTATAAATAGAGGGATAATAGGCCTACATGAATTTGCATTTAGTCCGTGCATCATGCAGAAGACTATTACTCACAAGAATTCTTAAAATCAATATGATGTCCTCTTCAAATAATTGTGTGCCCTGTCTAGAGAAAAAGAATAATCTAGAGAGTAATCAATGGTCATGATTAACTCTTTATGGAAAAATATTTGTTGGCCTATTGGTCATTCAAAACCAAAACCACATAATAAAACATTTATTCTCAATGTCATATAATACCGCTGACAAAATCTTAAATTGACCTATTCAATGATAAATCCATATGTAGAGTCAAAGAGCAAATCAGTCTTGTCTGACTACATGGCTTTCCACTTTGGTAGGCCTATTAAATATGAAACACATCCAATGAAAATCATACTTTAAAGGGAGCTGCAGTTTTAATCTCTTACCTTGTACCTTTTCCATAAAGGATTTTGTGAAATGAGTCCATCAGCTAGTTGGCAGGCTGAATCTGGGGACCATTTGCCAAGTTATGCATACATACCGACAGTAATATAGCCTATATATAAGACACAAACTGTTTCAAAGTTTAAGATCTTTTTTTGTTGTCGTTTAGATTATAAGATATAATGCAAAAATACACCTAACATTAATATAACTTAACAACTTATGGTAATGAATGTCATCATCAAAGAATATGACTTATTTTCCATAGTCACCTCATGGTAATTTAGATGTCCCTTGAGTCTACCAATCTGTCTTCATAACAACAGCACGATTCTCTCTGGTGCAACAGTCCAGTTATGCCCAGAAACGCTCAAGTGCTCTATCATATCTTCAGATATAATATCAGGCTTTCTACAAGCTTGCATAAATGACTTGTGCTGCATATCTGATGCAGCGATGAACATTGTTCAGCTAATAGAAGTTAGAATACTTGATGAACTAACTGTCCACTTAAGATCCACCATATTTAAGGTTCATATTTAATGTGCCTTTATATAAAGGAGCCTATTTTTTAGTGTTATGACTATGAAGTTTAATATACACATGAGGGTATTCCCATCAATACCGCTAACTCACAGGGTGCCAGGAGTGTGTTAGGTGGCAGTTAAGGGGATGACTTACTGTAAATATAGCAGCGCGGTGGAATATATTTGCATTGCATATATTATTGTGCGATATCCTCCTCAAATTAAGGGTGGATGAAACTAACGTGTAATGCCAGGCTCTAGCTGTACTCCCCCACACATAAAACATTCACACATATAGGTGGTAATAGGAAGGTGTGAGCGGTGGAGAGAGTTGGGGGTGCAGATGATGATGGTTATGGTGGTTTGATACACGGGTAAGGTACACAGACACCATGTTACCATGTTAGAACAACATCATCGTTCTAACATGGTTTTCGTCAACTGCCTGTTAGCAACAAGAAGACTGGTTTGCACTGAAAATCCATAAAAACAGACCTATGCAATTTGTTGGCAAGATTGCGACATGGATGGATGTGTTTCATTATATGATTGTCATGCATTTTCCAAAGTAATTTGAAGCTTTCATCCACCATTAATAATCTGAAGTTCAATGCCTCCTTAATAATGTTAAGTGTGAAACAAACAGCCTTTGTGTACCCTCTCTTGTCCTCAGGCCTCTGTCTAATTTTTTTCCCCTCAATGTCTTTAAAGTTTCTCGCTTCAGCTTTTGGGTTGTCAAATAGAAATAAGAAAAATACAAAATGAGCTCAGTACGAGTGAAATCTACGCCTTTCAATGGCTATTGTTTCCTCAATACAACTTGCAAAATCTCTTACAATGTTGCCCAGCCAGGCTTATAATATATTCATGTATCGTCAGACTACACATGTTTTCATGTACCTCATATAGAAAACCATTTTATTTTCAGCTCTACATTTCTCGCTTTCCCAAACACAAACTGTGGCATGATAACTCTCTTCCTGGAAGCAGTGATTGGGTCACAGCCAGAGGTTGATTACAACACGACAATACTAAGTACCTGTTCATGATCCTCTAAATCAGGAAACCTCAAAGCATCCAATCAATCAAGGTTGTATCCCTATAGCTAAGCTCATGCTCTAACACGGAAAGGTTACGCTATACTGTGTAGAGATATTGTTATGTACAGTACATTGCCTGGCGCTGTGCTGGGCAGCCATTGGTAACTATAATTGAAAAAACAAATCAGATTAATCAGATTTGCTGACTGTAATAACTTTACTACAAGACAGGTGGAACCTGAGTAGTGTAAATAAAGAGCCCAAAAACACCCATTTTGGGCTTGTGAAAATGTAGCACATGGTGGCGAATTAAGAAAGCTTCAATCTGACTGATGGCTATCAGTGTGTTTATGCTGAAGTGATACTTGACTAAACTGTGCAATAGGCAAAGGCGGCTAGACAAGAGCTTGGCTCTTATGTGCAAATTTCCATATTTATTGTTTGGAAGCCTGCAGGGAGTTCAACTGAATGCCAATCGTATGCCTTACTGAGACAAATATGCATCACCACCCGGCACAATATGAGTAATGTCCTTGTGAAGCCTGATGGTCTGAAATATACCTTTCAACATAATGAGTTTGTATTTGTCCATTTAGTCTGGAAGCTTGACCTGTAATCATCAACCTTATCAATGCAGAAATATCAACCCTCAACTTGTATTGACATCCAATCCTAGCCCTATCATAGGCCATCTGTGAGAAATACACAGGATTTGTTAAATGACATACATGTAACTTGGAACATAATATTTTATTTTTATGTGTACAGTTTCTTGTTTCAGCAATATGAATAACGTTTATCTCCTAAATAAATGAATGCACCAAATGTGCAGTAGAACACACATACACACACATACACACGCATGCAGGTACGCATGCACACACACACACACACACACACACGCGCAAAAGACACACACCAACACTGCTTTCTTTTAGCACACCCTGCAGCAGCGCAATGTCTAATTTCATCTGATGCAAATATATGCAGTGACATCGTGAACCTAAAGTCAATTATATGGTCATGATTATTTTGAACTAGTTGAAGGTGGGAGCACCTCAAGCCATTAGTATGCCAATGTGTTTAAAGGCCAATTTCACCCTACATCCGGCCTGCATTTGCATTCCAACAAAGTCACTAGTCACAGACGCTTTATTAAACTCCTGAATCCCTTTTACTATTTCACCATTTCTTTTTTGAATTAATACAATAGAAAAACAATTTCTTTGGCTAATTTAAAACCAGATTTTCAGATCCTAAAATGTATTTTGGTTGATGTTGTAGATTCAAGAAATGCACTGAAAACAACGGCTGCTTTGTTCTCTTTTGCTATGATTGAGTGGCCTGTCTGACATTTTGCGCTACATCTCTAAACAAACGACGACAACAACCTGCTCATGTTTGTCTAATAAACCTGTTTGTTGTATCACTCATTGATGCTTAAGTTTCTTAAAAAACAAAATTCTCCACACGTGAACGGAAGTATGTGTGTGTGTGTGTGTCTACCTTTCTTTCCCTCCCTCTTTTATTGGGAGTGTGTTTAATGACAGCTGGGGATGCCTCACGACCCCGCCCATTTACAAAGGGAACTAATTAGCAGGTTCCTCCTTGTCACCGCAGCCACCAGATGGGCTCCCACAACAACCCACAATGCACTGCCAATGTCAGCAGCGAGCATGAGCAAAGCCACACAGGTATAGAGGAAGAAATAGAAAAATAAAAAAAACGTTTCTCCATGGTTCCTCACCATCTCTCTCTCTCTCTCTCTCTCTACCATGCACACGCACACAGTTGTGCACACACATGCGGATACAAAACACACCAGTATTTCTGAGATCTGTCAATTTTTGTTTAAGCTTCAAGGTTTGACATGCATGCACACACGAGATGATACAGCTCGCTATATCATGTCATGAATTAGCTGTACAGTATCCACTGTAACAGTGAATGGTGACAATATTGAAACAACAGTGAAAAGAGAACACGATTTTTATTTTTTTACCTAATTTCCACAGCCGTATGATTCACCAATTCAAAGTAATGTTGAAATGTAACAGAAATATTAGATAAATGTAACTTCCTCTGGAACACATTTAGTTGTTGTAATAATGTCTGGTGGGCTACATGTGCTGGTGGGCTTAACCTTTCAAACAATAACATCCTAACATGTTTCCCCTCCACACAGCCAGCGGTTTGTTACATCTCACACAATGCAATGAAATCCTTAAGGGGTCAAATCATTTCTCCTATGTTCTGTGCTACAGCCTCCTATCCTGTTCTACTTGAAAATATGTCATATTAATAGACACAAGATGCGTCTGATGCTATTTCACGTTCTCTTTGTGGTGACATGTAGGCCTACGCCAGGCATACCAAATGGTTTAGCCTCAGACCTGAAATACCTGGCATACAGAAAATAAAAATAAAGGCTTTAAGCCTGAGCACACAGCAAACAATTCTCCAGCGGGGAGCCTGCAAGTCTCCATGACAATAAACATAGCATTATGGGGTGTAGTAGAATACCATCAAGAAAACAACTGCTTGTAAAGCCGTCGTCGGCAGAATAGCAAACACGAGGTACGCTGCGCAATCACAATCATACATGAGTGCTAAATCAGTTAGCCGCGATCCCCAGCTATTTGTTTTTAATTAGCACTACCAAAGCCAGATTCGTATTCCTCTGTTTCACATTTTCTTTTCTTTTCATATTTTAATTCATTAATTCATTGCATTTGACTTGCTGGTTTATTTATAGGAATATGTAAATATTACATTCACCAGACTGTCACCAGGAAATCTGTTCCCATGTTTCAGGTGCACTGTGAACTCTGAGGCAGGATGAATACAGACTTACGTACAAGGATGGTGGAAAAAGCTTTAAAGTCCATATCAAAGAATGAGAGAATGTCAATTATTTATCAAAGTGAGAAAAGGAAATCACAAGAGAAGGAAGCATAAATAAAGGTTGGAGGGTTGGCAGGATGCTGTTAGAGAAAGATGAGCACAAACAGAAACAGACCAGCCCCTAAAAAAAGCACTTTTGTTCAGTCGCTATTTATCTATAGTCCTGAAAGGAAATCAAAATATAATGTAATGTAATCACTGCTTCATCATGGGGCTAAAGCAGTGATCTTTTTTTAGAAATGATCACTGCTTCAACACCATATCCATGGGGCTAAACAACCATGCCAAATTGTGTCAATTGTGTCCACATTTCCATACCGAGATTAAAGATCCCTGACCCATAATGACTGACAGATGCAGGAAATCATCAGCATGTGTCTGGCAATAATTGTTTGGTTTAAAAGGTCAATATCGTTGTAACTACACCATTGTTTGTCTTCACCTAAATAGACAAACATGTACAGTAGGCTTTGCAGATGATGCATGCCAAACAAACTTGAAAATTGATTAAAATATGTATGGCTTTGCCCATGGATCGATTTGCATGTGAAATCCATGATTTATCTCTGCTCATTTAATTAAAATGTATGCAGGATTAACATATTACGTTTAAGTAGGCATGCGCAAACACAAGCATTAGCACTTGCATATTTGTGGTGCATGCGCAGCACATACACAATCGAACATAAAAATAAACACACACACACACACACAATCCAACCTGACAATGCTCAGGTCATTACCATGAAGTATATTTTTCACAAATGAATGTAATGTATTTTTAATTATATAATATAAATAATAATATAAAATTGAGCCATGTTGCGTTTACATTTTAAAACCCAGGGACAAGATACACTGA
>OMKN01049599.1:2369-12412 GCA_900302345.1 Melanonus zugmayeri | reverse complement strand
TTCTTGAGAGTTTGTAGAGGTCACCCGACTTTCGCTCACCCTTTCAACTTTGGACGTAGCTTATTGGGTAAAAAAGATAAATATCGTAGCATGAGTGGCACACACCTATCACCTACCCGTCATCACAGTCAGGCACCGGTGCTTTGATGACACTTTTCTCATTTCTACTTCTCTCTCTTTCTCTCTCTCTCTGTCTGTCTCTCCCTCTGTCTGTCTGTCTGTCTCTCTCTCTTTCTCTATCTGTCCTTGTCATCCACATACTTTATGTGACCTTTATTATAGTGCTCACTCTCGTTTTCTCTCATTCTCTCACTCTCGTTCTTACACACACACACACACACACACATATACTAAGATTAGATGACACATTGATCCATCTATCCTCTAAGGTGAATGTGTTTTATTTCCCCGTCCACACCACATGTTTGGAGAACCGTGCACGTGCCCACAGTGTCTGGAATGGTGTGTGTGTGTGTGTGGGTGGGGTGTGTATTTATGCACAAAGGGTATTTATTATAGACTGTATATGATGCTCCCCTCCAAAAAAAACATAGAAAAACTGTGCAAGATAGAGTTGGAAATATAGTTTCATTCCAACCGCTCAAATTTCCAAGTGAAATATCAAACATGAAATCTCTGAGACCGTAAATCTTTCGCACCGCTTGACCTTGCTCTATAAACTGTCTAATAAGACAGCTGGCATTTCGCAAAACATATAACTCCCTACGAGTCTACATCACCACTGTCTGCTTCAGACCTTTTATTTCCATTCTTAATACTGGAGTAGAGTTAATAAAAAGTACCAACATTTCATTGATAACATTTACACTTTAGAAAAACTGCTGTTGTTCCAATAAGAGGATTCCTAACTTTGCAGTTGTTCACACATACACTGACACACACCCACACACACCAACAACAGGTTCCTTGATACTCTCTCTCTGTGATACTCTGTAATTTCACGACAGATAGAGATAGCTGACTTGTTTCCTACTGATATTTAATAGATTTAATCTTTCTCTTATATCCCTGTGATCAACGTCAGTTCCATTATGTCACCTTTTCACCTTCGTATTTCCCTCCATCATTTATGACCACAGAGAGAGAAAAAAACAATAAAGACAGTGGAAGACTTTCCTCTGTCCGTAGCAGAGCAGAGAGCAGAGAGTGGACAGAGGTCCTGGCTGGGTACGGCTGCCCCCGTCTGAAGGCCCCCGTCGCTCCGTCCTCCCGGTTCGCCTGGCTGAAAAGACAAATCGGCCTAAAGGTGTTAAATTATGAATAAAACATTTAAATGTGCATGTATACAAAATTGTAAATTAAAGCAACAAAGGAGGCTGGAGATTAAACATGATACTATGCCAACAGTGTAACTTTCACACAATGAATTTGTTTGTGAATTTCGTACACATCTATCAGCATGACTTACCGAAATTAATTAAAACCTGACAGTTGAGTTTCTCTCAGTTCTACCCAATGCCCTTGGCCCATGGCAGTGATATTTCCAACTAACAGCTTGATTAGAGCGATAATGCCTTACAACTCCCTCATCAATTAACTGCGCTTTTTTATGAACAATTGAATGGAAAAAAAAGAACCGCCTCACTACTTAGACACGGAGTCCCTCATGTCCCTCACAAACACTTGAGCTTTCAGCTTACCCATATTCTCTCTCTCTCTTCTCTCTCACTCTCTCTCCCTCTCTATTTAACTTTCTGCATTTTTTTCCCCACCTCTCTCCAGCTCTTGAGTGAAGAGGACCACAGAGGTATAACACAATGTCAAAGCTCACTCTCTCAGCTCTCTCTCCGTCTGTCTGTTTAGTAGGGGAAATGACAGGTCTCTTTTCCCTCTTTATTTCTCTCTCTCTCTCTCTCTCTCTCTCTCTCTCTCTCTCTCTCTCTGTCTGTCTGTCTGTCTGTCTGTCTGTCTGTCTGCCACTCACTCACTCACTCTCTCTCTGCTGAGTAGAGGATAAACGTCTCTCTCTCTCTCTTTCTCTCTCTCTCTCTCTCCTTGGGGGTCTGATCGTCTGCGTCTCTCTGAGCTAGCCGTGCTCTGTGGTCCGTGAGGCCCAAAGTGCTGTGCTAATTAGTGTTAAAAAACACACACACACACATAAACACATGCGCAGTCACGCACATACTCGAATTGGCATAACATGTGGGCACATAGACAGATACAGAACACACACACACACACAAGCCTTATGCTATCTTGTGCTCTGCCATCAGCATTTATTAACTATGTCATATGCAGGACTTTCCGTGATGCTGGTGCTAGCTGCATCTCTGCCTATATTTGCCTATAGCGCTGCATGGAACGTCAGGGAGAAGCTAAGCTAGCACATACTGTATACTGTATATACACACACACCGGCATAAACGTGCATACACACTCACACACACACACACACATACACACAAGCATATGTCATGTCGTAATCGACTGTCTCTATACAAGAGATGTGTCTATCGGCCACATAATAGACAATAGACTCGCGGAACCCATTCAGATTTGTTTCCGCTTCACAAATGGCAAGAATGAAGAAAAGATGAAAACAACGGTAAATATATAAATTAACTGCATTTATAGAGCGCTTTACAATTCGTTCCTCACATTCACCCATTCATACACACATTCATACACATTCATACACCGACGGCGGTGTCAGCCATGCAAGGCTGACAGCCAGTTCGTCAGGAGCAGTTAGGGTTAGGTGTCTTGCTCAGGGACACCTCGACATTTCGCTAGGAAGAGCCGGTGATTGAACCAGCAACCTTCTGGTTGCCAGACAATCGCTCTACCTCCTGTCACCACTGTCGCCCCTGAAAACAAACAAAACAAAAACAAAAAATGACAAGGAAAAGCTGTCCCGTGGAATAAAACCGCAACAAAATACTCAAACTAAAGTGAGAGGGTATCCTTAATGCTTAATGTAGTCTCTCTCCTCTCTCTCTCTCTCTCTCTCTCTCTCTCTCTCTCTCTCTCTCCTCTCTCTCTCTCTCTATGGGCTGTCCAGTGGGAATGTCGAGCTCATTCTTGACAGCGCTCTCGGCTAGCTGTCACTCACAGCTGTACGCCCTACAAACCCGTGTTAGAGAAAACTGCTGCTTCTGCCGGCCCCCGGGGGACCCTTGTGAGGGGGTCGTTCAGGAGAAACTAATCGTCTATATGCACCGGGTGTGTGTGTTGATAGTATTTCCATTAGCGATGTGATGTTAACTGTCAGTCAAACGCTTTTTGAGGGATTTTATGCTTAACGTGAATGATGTCTAATGTGTGATAGTCACTGTGACATGTGTTAATTGTTACTTGATTTATTAAAATAGCCATGAAGGGGAGGGGTAGAGCTACTAGACGTTTGGGGTTGTTTCCACCCCAAACGACGTGCAGTGTAGCAAATGTGATTTTATAGTATTTACAACATGTGGAACAATGTCCCATTTAAAGTACCGGTAATTTCATGAAAATGAATTTCATTCAAAGCTGCCCATATCCAACGGTTCTTCGCGACGTCATCTACTGATGATGTCATCTCAATCAAGTCGTCTCTCGATCTCTCAGCGGCTCAGATCCGCTCAGCGATGTCAACAACAACGACCGACCACCTCCGCGTCACTAAAAACCTTCTGATAATGCGCACAACGGGACAAAAAAAAAGACAACAAATTTCACAAACCCCGTTTCAAACCTTAGTCATCAACCATAGTGGCCCTCTTTGTTACGGTGCCTCTGAGGGGTGGTGGTGCAGTGGGTGGCGGGGTGAATTACCACGTGGGTTTGATACTCAGGCAAGGTGTTGCCGGCGATAAGACCCTCCAATCCTCCCCCGAGGGGAGAGAGAGAGGGAGAGAGCGTGTGAGGGAGGGAGTGAGGCCCGCCCAGGGAGTGGATTCAGTGCTGAATGTGTTGTTGTGTTAGTTTCATCTTTTTCCCCTCCTCAAAACCATCAGGAGAGAGAGAGGTGTGGGAGAAAGAGAGAGAAAGGGAAAGATGGGGAGGGAGAGGGAAGGGGGGGAAGAGCGAGAGAGAGCAGAAATTACACTATGTCTTTCAGTTTACTGTCACAGTTGACAATGTTGCATAAGGACAATATAGACTGCATTTTTTTGGAGTGGAGAATAGGTTTTTGAATGTGTTTCATAGCCTGATTCACTCTGTCTTGACTGTCTGCTCCTCCAGGTTGTGCCGACCAATAGCGCTTATTAAGGTTAAAGGTCAAAGGTTAAGTGAACTCATCTGCCTGCTACATGGATGTATGCCCTGGAGCACTGGTGCATTGTGGGAAAATAAACCAAACCAAACAAAGTGATGGCAAATGTTGTAGGTGAAGCAAAACTGGCCTCGGGGTGTGTGTGTGTGTGTGTGTGTGTGTGTGTGAAGTATGCTTGTTTTCTTAAATGCTATCAGGCATGTCGGCTCATGTATGCCCTTGAGTAAGGTAGATTTCACCCCCCTCCTGTCCACTTGTGTTGGAATCTTCTCTCCAGAGTGTGCATATTATGGGATGTAGCACTGCATTGCAATGCATCACATTGCCTTTCATCTGATCATGCGATTGTATGATGTCATCACCAATTGTTTTACAACATCGCCATGGAGAAATATATTAAAATCACACCACAGCTACCTAAACATTGTAATATACGCATCCAAGGGTTTTGTTCTGTAAGCTGTGTGTATGTGTGTGTATGTGTCAATGTCTGTTTTGTGCAAATCATTTTGTGTATATTAATTATCTGCGTGTGTGTGTGTGCATGTGCGTGTGTGTGTATCTTGTCATCTACAGTTGTCTGATCACTTAGTGAGGATTTGGTCCATCCATGTGTGTGCGTGTGTGTGTGTATGTGTGTGTGTGCGTGCGTATCCGCGGTGGTTCTGTATACCATTGTGGGTTTTGACATTGTTTGCACAATGCAAAACACACTCATTAGTGCGCCATGGTTAGAGCAGATTAGCATAGATAGCTTCACGCTAGCTCTGGTAGCCTATTTGTATTCCTGCGCTGTTTGTGTTTACTGTGTCGCCATCATTGTTTGGCTTTGACTGATAATGACAGAATAAGCATTGAAAAAGGAGCAGATTTTTGAGTGAATGGATGCTTACTGAAAAAGTGGCAGTAGTTGCATGTTGGTTCCCAACTCATTTGTGATTATTTTAGCATTATTATCTTTTACTTTATTTAGTCAATTTACTCGATTACCATCGTTTGCATTCGTTTTCTTCTCCTCAGACTAATCCATGAACCGATTTTGTCTATAACATGTAATGCATATTGGCAAACACCTACCTAAAAGTTACCAGAGAGTACATTTAAATTGACTGGTAATAATTGATTAACTGACATCACATTTAACTCCTAATCACATAATCCTAATAATCCCAAATGTTGAGGAAAACTTGAGTCTGACAAGTGAAACAAGTGCTGAGTACATGTTTCATGAAAGCACGACCATGGAAAGATTATGAGTTATGATTATGATATTTCATACATAACTTCTCTCACACTACCATACTCTCTCTCTCACACTATCATACCAAATGTAAAGATTTGGTTGATTTTAAAACTATTCAAATGATGTAGAGTTATAAATCAACAATTACCCATTAGTATCAAGAGTTGCTCCAACTGAGAAGAAGCTGTATTCAAAAACCCACCAGGAAGCACAAATGCAAAACATCACTGTGTTACTTTATCTAAACTAAAAAGACAAAAAAAAAACAAAAAAACTAAAACATAAAATATTGAGCAGCGATTTGCTTTGTTTGTTTGTGTTTTTGTTTGTGGGCTGTTTGAAGTTTGGGTGTTTTTGTCCCAATTACTTTGTTCTTGTTTTGTCCAAATGGGTTGATTTGCTGGAGTCGACTGAGATAGAGGATAGATATCAGACATCATTTTTCATTTTCTATAATCAATGCATGAATGATGTAAGGGGGTTGGACTAGAAAAGTTCTCCACTTCTTCTGACCCCTTTTGAACATGATCAGTATTATTTCAGTTGCTTATTTGTTGCTTATGTTTTTTTTAAACATGTTCAATAAATTCATTAAACTAAAACTAACTAAACTACCATACTCTCTCTCACACACTATCATACTCTCTCGCACACACTATCATACTCTCTCTCACACACTATCATACTCTCTCTCACACACTATCATACTCTCTCTCACACACTATCATACTCTCTCTCCACACTATCATACTCTCTCTCACACTATCATACTCTCTCTCACACACTATCATACTCTCTCTCTCACACTATCATACTCTCTCTCACACACTATCATACTCTCTCTCACACACTATCATACTCTCTCTCTCACACTATCATACTCTCTCTCTCACACTATCATACTCTCTCTCACACTATCATACTCTCTCTCACACACTATCATACTCTCTCTCTCACTATCATACTCTCTCTCACACACTATCATACTCTCTCTCACACTATCATACTCTCTCTCTCTCACACTATCATACTCTCTCTCTCACACTATCATACTCTCTCTCTCACACTATCATACTTTCTCTTCCCTCACTGCCTTTCCTGTAAAACAGAGGAAGGACATACACACACACACATGCACACACACACACCTACACTAACCAGCTCAACGGTAACCATAGTAATGGCGGTGGCTTCCAAGGAAGGCACTGAGTGAGAAATGATTGAGGGAGCATTTTGTTTGACCTACTAGATTGCTCAGGTCGCCGACTCTCAGTTTTTGTAAAAGAATCACAATTCAGAGGAATTCATGATACGTGTAATCCATCATGAATCTGTGCATTAGCCGGCTGGAAACACTCCCGCAGGGGTCCGTGTTAATGTTACTGGGCACAGCCGTGTGTGTGTGTGTGTATATGTGGGGGGATGCATGTATGTGTGTGTGTGTAATTGGGGAGTGCGCATGTGTGTGTGTTTGTGTGTTTCGAAGCACTTTATGCATGCAAATTGTGTGTGTGTGTGTGTGTGTGTATAAGCGCTGCATGCAATAAGCGTGTGCATGTGTGTGCATTTTTGTCCATGCATGTATCTGCCATCACATGTATGCAAATGTGTGTGTGTGTATGCATTTCTGTGCATGTGTGGATGAGTGTGTGACCTGTGTGTGTGTGTGTGTGTGTGTGTGTGCGTGCTGGTTGCTACCTAGTTGCAGGAGTGCTCCGAGTGAATGGTGGATAAATCACCTTCTCAATACGTACTAAGTGCCGTATCTGACCGAGCTGTCACCACAAATGAATGCAGCCCAGTGACTAGGCAGTTACACAGCCAACACCAGCCAGGGAGAGGGTGGGTGTGTGTGTGTGTGTGTATGAAAGAGAGAGTGTTTGATCATGTGTGTGTGTGTATGCCTGGCTGTCTGTTGTGTGTGTGACTGGGTGTGTATGTGTGTCTATGTGTGATAGAGAGACAGAGAGAGAGAGATAGGCATTAGATAACAACTAAAGGAAAATTCTGATAGAAGTGAATGAGACAAAGAGACCAGCGTGTGCAAAAAACGTCAGTGCCGTGAAAACGCTATACACCATATGTATTCTATCTATTCTTTTCTCTGTCTCTCCACCTTTCTCTCTCTCTCTCTCTCTCTCTCGTGTTCAAGGTGTTTTATCAACGCCGAAATTGTAAATTGTGTCCTAATCACAGAAATGAACAAAATAATCTGACCAAACGAAATAAAAAACAGAATAAATGAATAAATAAAAGTGAGAGATAGCTTCATCTCTCTCTCTGAGTATCTCTCTCTTCATCTGTCTCTTCGTCTCTCTCTCCTGAGATGCATAACTTGGTATAGAGAGAGAGAGAGATGGAGAGATTGCATTTGAGATGACAGGGAGCAAAACAAATATTTGTTTTTGCTTATGTTGGGAGCTTCAACGTTTTGTGTAGTGTATGTATATAAATGTGTGTGTGTGTGTGTGTGTGCACGTGTGTGTGCACGTGTGTGTGTGTGTATGTGTGTGTGTGTGTGCATATGTGTGTGTGTGTGTTTTCCTGTAAGTGTGAATCAAGTGGGTGCTTTAAGTGTTTAGGCTGCAGAAACGGTTGGGCCGGAAAGAACTGGCTCAGGCCCACGGGCTGCTAACTCCAAATGAGACTGTAATCCTCTGTGTGTGTGTGTGTGTGTGAGAGAGAGAGAGAGAGAGAGAGAGAGAGAGAGAGATTAATGTATGCACAGCTACAAAGTGTGCCCACCCAAACTTTCATTTATTTTGTGCGTTCGATGTTATGTGATTTGTGTGTGCGCGTATATTTTTATATGGTGGAATATGGTGTATGTGTTATGGTGAGAGTGTCACGGTTGTTTGTGTGTATGAGGGTGTTTGTTTAATTTGAGTTTAGATAATTTTAAAAACTGCACGTGTGCTCATGTTTGAAATGGAAAAGGGCTATTTTTGAGGCCTAGCGACAATCACCAGGTTTATTATATAAATGAATATCATATCTTCTGCACGTGTCCATGGTCCGGAAGTCTGTGTGTTGCACTCAAACAAACTTAAATTTCACTGTCAATTTGGATTTAAGTGTGCAAATTGGTGCATTGAAATTGGAAAAATAATAACATCCTGAAATGGACTTATGTTTGTCTGATTGTCTGTATTCAATTCAACAATGCAACAAATAAACGAGAAGTTAAAGTTATTATAATTTTTGTGTTCCACAGTTATTATATACATTAAATGCTGTGGCAGATAGCATCAACTGAAAAAAGAGAGGTACGAACGTCTCTCGTCTAATCAATATGTGTCCCCTGCAAGTGAATAGGAATTGTTTATTGCTGTTGTTGTTGACAGTGACATATTGGTGCGACCTGTGACACAAACAGCGGATCGGTTTTGTTTGTACTCCGTTTCTGCATTGATCTTTTAAGCTGTTATCGCTATTGCACCTGTGATTGTGTTTTGAAAACAAAGACATTGCATTGTATTACAATTAGCACAAATTATATTTAATCATCTCAACAAAGCGACATTAACATCCGACACGTAAAAACACGTACACGTATATCTTATTGATTAGTTACTGGACCAAAGCGGAATGTATTGATTTAAGAATCGCACACATTTGTCCTCCCTCAATATATTCCGTCAATACCAACTATTGACGGACACAAAAATGAGAAAAGCCCCTTTCATTCAGGGTAATGTCAGGGTTTATAAGTCAAGTACTATACCCCCACCATAAACCACCATTGACCACTAACGGTGTCAATGCACCGCTCATAAATCACTCCATGACCACCACATCTCCCTGCTGTTCCCCCTGACGACTACGACAATGTAATCTCCTCTGACATACACATATCTTACATGTCACATCCAATCACCTTTCTGTCGACAGAACGGCAGGGCCTCATTTGGAGAGGCCACCGTCAAGATGATTCCCTATCATAGCGGAACACTTATTATTATAATATTTATTATATGTATTATTATTATTATTATATGTATTATTATTTATTAGTATTTGTATTATTCATATTAATATTAATATTCATATTCATATTATCAGCATGTCCTTATTGTGCGTTGTTGTCCGTTGTTGGATAATGACAGGAGATGGAGAACCTTCATCAGAGCCACTCGACCTCTTCTTCACTCTTGTCTCGGGAGAGGGAGAGAGAGACAAGATGATTGAAGCATTCGAGGCATTTCACGACCGATCACTGTTGTCTGAGGCGATAATCACAATGTTTAGCGCAAACTTCTTCTTTTCTATTACGTGATTCCTGAAAACGTTCTACTTTTTCCCTCAGTTATCCGCATTCTTTTTTAATGTTATTCGCAGAGACTAGATTTAGCTGTGCACTTCATTAGCAAATCCAATACTTTAAACGTATTTTTCCCTTCCAGCCACTGAACCTTGTCATGCTTTCGTTTAATCCTCCCCCTCCATGTATGAAATAATGTTCTGTCGACCGCTGCTAACCCTTTAGTCAACTTTTATTCTCTCGCTGCCACATGATAAGAAGCCCTATGAGCAGAAATTATGATTAAACGATTTAAGAACTCTATGTCCCAATTGCTTGTTAAG
>OMKN01049527.1:3014-14009 GCA_900302345.1 Melanonus zugmayeri | reverse complement strand
TATGTAATGAGGGGCAGTGGCTCAGGAGGTAGAGCAGGTTGCTGGTTCAATCCCCGGCTCCTCCTAGCCAAGTGTCGAGGTGTCCCTGAGCAAGACGCCTAACCCTGACTGCTCCTGACGAGCTGGCTGTTGCCTTGCATGGTTGACACCACCGTCTGTGTATGAATGGGTGAATGCAGGGACGTAGTTTTTTTTTGGGGGGGGTGGGACAGGGGGGACATTGTCCCCTGCACTTTTTCAGAAGGCAGTTTTGGACCCCTGCACTTTTGAATGTCCAAAAACAACATTATATTAAACACACATCAAGCACTAAGACCACACGGAAAACAGCCGCTCAAGCTACAGCCTGTCTCCCTTCAGACCGCTCACAAGCAGGGACAGCGCATTGGTCTACAATCCTGAGTGACACTTGGCTGGCCCAATCACATCTCTTACTAGGCTCCCCCCACTGTTCCTCTGTTCTCCCTTTCTCTCGTCTCGTCAGATGACTGACTCAGAGAGGCAGCAGAGCCCCACGTCTGTGTGGAAACTGGACAGATAATGCCGCCGGATTTAAAAAAGCGCAAGTTGGGTACGGAGAAGCTACGCCTACGTGAAAACAAATTAAAGAAACTAAAGGCGGATGCCGCCAAATGACAGACATGTTTGCTTCAAAACCTCCAGCAGCCCCCCCCTAACGTTCCCCCCGGCCCCGACAATGAGCAACAGGTGGAGGTGGACATGAAAGAGCCGAGGTGGCTGAGGAGGAACAGGCGATAAAGAGTACAGTGACAGAGTCAGCAGGGTGAAGAAACGGTGAGAAATAGTACTAAGCATGGAGGTCATGATTAACAGGGTCAGGGACTCACAGCAGGGAGGGAGCAGCATAAGCTGCTATTTGTTTCGATTTGTATCTATCATCATGATATAACAAATTATTAGGATAACGGTTCCCTTGATAAAGAGGCATGAAAAGGCTGTATAATATACAACACCTGTAGCTCTCCTGTGCTAAAATGTATATATGCCTGCTTCATGTATTAGCCTACTTTGTTGCCTGTTTCAAACGGGTAACAAAGTTGTCTTATTATTTATCAATGGAAATCATTTAGTGCAGGGGTCGGCAACCTTTTTGACTGGGAGAGCCATAAAAGCCAAATATTTCTAAATATATTTCATTGAGAGCCATTACTCGGCATGCGGTTGCGATTGTTGACCGGGGGGGGGGGGGGTTGCAAGCGCGCATTACTACGCTCGCGGTTGCCATTGTTGACGAGGGAGCGCACATTACTCCGCTATACGCTGCATAGATTTTCTTGTGCACTGAGAATGTGCGCGAGCCATATGCCGTCACCAGAAGAGCCATATATGGCTTGCGAGCCATAGGTTGCCGACCCCTGATTTAGTGTGTGTGTAACTCAGCAGGAACAGCAGCCCAACAGAGAGGCAGGGAGGGGCAGGGACTGCATGTAGAAAGTGTAGAGAAGGTAAGAGACTTAGAAATAGCAATACAATAGGCCTATTACGAGATGTGAATTGTAGATTGATTAATTTATAAATGGCTCATGCCATTTAAATCTCTAAACTACTACAGTATAAATTAAAGTTTTAAATGTACTGAAGTGTTACTTTTTGTTATGTTTATTTTAGCTGGATGAGCAGCAGCAGGGGTTAGTGGAAGCTCGGGCAATAAAGCAACACAAGAGGACATATCCAAATTAACATAAAACATGGTCGTGTTTTGTTCTGCCTCGGGTAGGGGTATCTAAAATACTAAAGCCCTTTTGAGGATTTGGGCCTGAACTAATGGTCCCCCCCCCACCTCTGCAATCAAAATGTCATCCCTGGGTGAATGTAGAAAAGCGCTATATAAATGCAGTTCATTTACCATTTATGATGATAAACTAAAGAGACCACAAATCAACTACCTTTTTATTATAGGAGGCAACATACAAGTGTTCACCCAACTCCAGAAATTCAATCTATTGATATGTTAGCCAGCCAAAGGAGTGGCATATCTCTGCAGACCGGAGCTAGCCACAAGTGGGCGGATACCTGCCAGTGGGAGGGGCTTACAGCCACACGTGGGAGGGGCTTGTTCATTCCCACATTTGATTGGTTAACCGATGGCATCTAAGAAAACCAAAGACAAGAAGGCGAGGAAGAACCGAACCAAAGGTAATTGAAATGTGTGACGTTAATGTGAAAATATGTGTTGTGCTATGATGCGATATGAATACACACATTTGATCAAATGTCATTAACTCAATCCAGTTTGTCGCAGATTTGCAAATTGTGTACATACACATACATATTATATACAATAAGTACATCTAAACAAATAATACTATTGTATGAAATTCTGTAGAATATTATGTTTCTGTAGAAAATGAATATTATTCCAGTATACTTCACATACTTCATATCCCAGAATGCATTTTGCAGATTGTTTTTTTAGTCCAGAACTCCCAAGAATCTTCAATGGTGGATAAGGTTGTCTGTCACTTAAATGTTACTCAGGTGTTTTTCCTTTTGTCTAAGCAGGAGCCCGGCATGATGAGAGACCTCCGCACGGCTGTGCTCTGGATCCGCAGCAACAATGATTTGTTCAGCGGCAAGGTCACAGAGCCAACGTTTACGGGGATGGATGAGGAGGAGGGAGGCAGGTGGCTCTGAAGGAGCGGCAGGAGATGCAGGAGGGTGATCCCTCCTGCATCCAGTCCTCCAGGACCCTCCAGGACCCTCTTGATATGACTTGGACCTTTTTGTTTGCTCAGAATCTCCAAATCAAATGCATGTTTCAGGATACCCTGTATGGGAAATAAACTTGCAGGGAATTCGATTTTCGTTTTGTGAAACCTCATTCTGTTCAGAGACATCTAATTTAAAAGGCACACATTTCATATAAATCTAACAAGGGGTAAATACAATCAAGGTTTTTGCAACAGCTATGCAAAAACTTGAGTAAAAAGTTTGAGGCCAATATGCTATAAATAATAATGCTGAAATGTTGTAAAAATCTTAAAAGATGTAATCACTAGTTCATATGTTATTTAGAAATATAAAGCTCCTTTCCCACTGGACAAAAAACTCACTAACATCTGGCTTTTGCCTTTAGTGGGAAAGGTTACAGTCGACATTCATTCCCGGCACAAATGACTGCAGTAGTCACGGATATTTATCGGCAGTGATGGAAACATGACACCCGGTTGACACTAATATTTGCCCCTTTTCCAGCGCGGTGCTATGATGGACATTGAAGTTCCGGACGTTGGTGTGTAAATAGGAAGCAGTGCTCGAACATCGCTCCAAATTAGCTGGCACCGAGTTTGAAAGAGAGACTAAACGAGTAACGATATAAAAAAAGAAGTAACCACCTTAACATTTTCACTGGCCTCATGCTGCTTTCTACTGTTCACTAATCCTGTTTTCTGGCACGTTTGTGATGTAATTTACATACGCCAGTAATATCGGAAAATGCCAATTTCTTTTTTTTTTTTTAAGCAAGGGGTTTAAATGAAGACTTCAAAGGTGATGTATATGGATAGAGCTGGAGAGAAGGAAAAGAGAAAAATAAAAGAAAGCTGAACAGTAGTTGTACAGATAGAAACAAAGACAAAAAAGATGGAAAGGAAGAACATAATATTTTTATTTTTATTTTGAGTTTTAAAATTGTAAAAATTATGGATGAATTAAGTATAACTACAATAGCGAGTTGTATTAATTGTAAATCAATTAAATGTATCCTAAGATGCAGGGTATTTCAGAGAAGCGCCTAACTTTTATTTTGACATTATTTTGCCCCTATCACGGTTACGATTCTGGTTTCAGCAACAACAATGGGTATCAATCTGCGCCCATCAAGAGAAAGAGGCAGGTGTTAGGATTACACGGGAAAGACTTGTCAGGGAACAAGTTACTGTCTTAATACATGGTAAAACATGGTATCATAGGTTAAGAAAATTAAAACCATGGATCGTATGGCCTGACTGTGGGTATCAATCTACCAGTCTCAGCCGCGTATGCTGAGGGGCTTTTTTTATAGGCGATTTCTATAATAAAAGCAGAATCAAACTGAACTTGATTGATGTCTAACGAATTGACTCTGTCTCCCCCAGGTGGCCATCATGACGCCTGACATGACCTCGTTTCAAACCGTGGAGGAGGGCGGATACAGCCAGGAACACAACGTTCACCCTGTCACCCTATTGGCCACCTCCAATGGCACTCACATTGCTGTGCAGGTCAGCGCCGAGAATACGTTCTGCTGAACTTAAACCAGTCATTAAGTCATGAAGTCATTCGGGGGAATAGGCTTGGCCTCCACATGAATCACCTACCAGTTGCAAAATAGGTCTCTAGCGCAATACAGATTCACAATTCATGTAATGACAATAGAAATAAGAATATACATTCATTATTCAGGTTTCATTGGAACTAGTGGTGGTTGGTTCTTTTTTCAGTCGACTTTATTAAGGAAGTTAACTTTATTCAGTAAGATGACATTGGTTTTTCACTCAAGGTTATTTGTGTTTGTCTTATCTGTGTTGAACTGTAGGATTTACTTGGTTACACTAGGGGTGTAGAGACCCACACTTGATAATCCTGCTTCAGCTATCCATGCCCAGTTAAACCAGTTACTGGCCAGTCGGGTATTGACTGAGTGGTCGGCGGGGGGGCGTAGTGAGGGCTCACCGCATGGTCTCTCGCTAGTCGTTAACTCTGTGGTTGACAAAGGGTTCTACAGTGAAGACCCAGCCCGGTTTTGGGGTGACTATATAATCCAAGCTAAATATCATCATCATTATCACCACAACGGCTCCTCTTTACCATATCTTAAGAGTCGAGTGGATTACCTTATTTTTGTTCCTACTCCGAAACTAATCCAAAGCATGGTGATTCATATCTGTCAGCTGTTGGGTTAAGCTCAGTACTTTGTACCAGGAAATGTCTCATAGCACTTTTCCTGGTACAACATAACAATCTACAGTTTACTGTTTTTTCCAGTTTACTACAATTGCATTGCTGTTTCTGGGTTTGCTTACTTGGACGTAGAAGACCCTAGTTTGAACAAAGTGAACAAACGCGGCCATTTTTAGCATTTCAAATGACCACTAAGACTATTTGCTTAACAAAGCTGCTTGTTCTTTCATTAAAGTCAATGGATATTATCCTTTCCTCCCTTTAAACCCCCTTTAGGCTTAATGTGGAATCAAAGCTCCTAAAGGTATTTAAGCCCAACTTGATTTATTTAAATTAATAATACAGGCTAAAACACTTTGACATTGTTATAAAACGTCCCTTCATGACAACGGCTGATTTCTCGCCATAGGAACATTGCAAAATTGTAATAAGCAGTGATTCTGAGACCCCCGAGTTGTTGTCATATGGGAATTAAACTAATATCTGATACTTATGGTTGATGCTACAACGATTCTCTCCTATTAAACCCCATTCTAACTACTGCAGCAATGTCTGTGTGACGTAGTAGCTTCTACAGAAATCAAGTTTCGCCACAGCAAAATGTAATGCTACACAAAACGGTAAAATAGGACCTGGGGTGCGTTGTACATCACCAATAGACTTAAAGATGTCAGTGTTTTTGTTGTCTTTTACTGTAAATACTGTGTACTGTTGCCCTTTTGCACATTCACGTTGAGCATTGCCACTTTTCATTTCACTACACACCCCGTGTGTGTATGTGACAAATAAAAAATCTTGAATCTTTAGGCCATAGTCTATCTTTAGGTCACGTCCTCAAATGTAAACACACAGGCTTGACCCCCCCGTTCTGTCATGGAAATCCTCATCCAAAGCCCCCTTTCTGCGTTTTATGAGCGCCTTGTGACTGTCAGTCAAACCCAGTACCAATTTGCACACCAAGAGAGGTGGCTATGTCCCTGTGAAAAGCAAATGGATTACGTGGAGGAGGGCCCTCCTCTGATTACGTGGAGGGCGTCATGTGACATTGAATGGGGCTGAAAACGGCCCTGCTAATTGACATAATGGTTAATCGTGGTTATCGTCATCCTGCTCAATGAGTGTTTGCTTTGTTTGCTTTGTGTTCTTCAATCAGCTGAGCGACCAGCCATCTCTGGAGGAAGCCATCAGAATAGCATCTCGGATACAGCAGGGAGAGTCGCCCGGCCTGGACGATTGACCCCAAGATCATGAACTTTATGATTAGGATCCCACAAAACCCTTCTAAGACGGACTAGAAAGAAATAAAAGTCTTCCTCAAAGTTTTCCACAACTTAGCTTTTATGTGTACAGTTTTTTGTTTTTTTTATAACTGCTGTTCTGCTATGCTATTTTGTTCCTTTATCCAACAAAGATTGGAGGGGAATGATGCTTTCTAATGTTTATGGTGCATAGTGCACACTCTGCAATGTACAGGTAATGCTATTTCTAATAAAAAAAAATTATTGTGTGCTTATGTGTTTTAAGCCTCATTCAGAACATGTATACATGTACGGTTGTAATAGGTTAGGTATTAGTCCTAAACTAAACTAATGTCTTTGATCGTGGCGTTATAATGGCTCTATTGTATACGGCTAATGCAATTGTCTCCCTGTGAAAAGATCACACAGATGCAACGCTTTTGTGTTCGCGCCACATCGAAGAGCCTGTCTTCGGTGACGTAGCGCGTTCCAAACTCGCTTGGCCCCGCCCCTCTTTCAAACTCTCAAGCCGCGCTCCTATTGGCTGCGAGGTATCACGTGACAAACGGTCGCGGGAAGTCTTGCCGCGCGTGATCGGAAGAACCAGTTATTCATTCAATCGGTTTAATAAATAAGAGCTGCTCATTCTTGGTGGATAAAATACGGCGATTCGGGAGAAGTTGCTGAAATACATTACGCGTAGTGCGACTGGACCAGGATATAACGCAGGACAAGTAACGTTATTCGGTTTTTACTTGTTCCCATTCGCGTTGGGAGCGGAGAACATCCCGTTCGTGCGTTGGATGGGCGTGTTTTTATTAGCAAACAAGCTAGCTCCTTCTCAACATGTCGGCGAAGTTCTAGTTTAAAGTTTGAAACTGGTTCCCGGAGGATTCGCTAAACCTGCATTTTCTTCTTCATCACAACGTAGTTCTACGTTAGCTTCGTTTATTTTTGAAAGTAACGTAAAGAGTACGTTACGCCAGAAAGGCGGCTCTCAACCCGCGTCACCATTTCGCGTGGATGAAGTCGGGCTTTAATTCAAACATGTCGAGTTACGGCCGCCATCGGCCCGGGACGACCTCCCAGAAGGCTCGACCCATCTGCCAAAAGCTGCAGTTTACATCTAGCGACGGGGAGGAGGACGACTCCATCGAGGACGTGAATAACAGCACCGGGGCCGATTCGGGGTTCACCGAGTTGGATTCCCCGCTGCATGCGCGCCGAGACGCGGCGGCGGAGACGCGGCTGGAGGGCGGAGGAGGAAGCCCCTCCAGGGAGCACGACGTGGAGCTCTGGGACGAAGAGGGATTCGGTTTGCCGTCGTTACAGTCTCCGAGAAGCGCGATCTTTGCGAATTGCTCGCCCTCGCCACGGAAGAGCTCTCGGTTGTACAGCGGCGGCTCGCCGGAGCCGTCCTTCGTCCGGGACGATGGCGAAGCGTCCAGCTCCCCGATCCCCGACTGTCCCGACACACCTCCGCACAAAACGTTTAGAAAACTCCGGCTGTTCGACACCCCGCACACCCCAAAGGTTTGTATATACCGAGTTGTAAATGTTTTAAAACGAATGATGCGTGTCTTTAGGACGTATTTTAAACCATGTTTGGGGGTGATTGACACGCAACATGCATTGAAACCATTGACCCCTAAACGTGTATCGTACCATTGTCTGAACTGCTCGCTATTATTATGTATTGGTTTAACAGACGCGATAGCATTTTTCTTAAGGTGCATTGTGTTCGTTTTGAATTTTAGAGATGGCGTCAGGTAACGACCCAATGACCTACTTTAGTACTGCTCTACAATTGCATAATAATTGCATAATAGTGTCCCCGTCAGTTAGATGACTTCAACTGTTGTCTGTCTTTCTGAACAGTACACGCAACCTATTTATATCACATTGTGTACCCCCGTGACAGTTTATTTTGTTTTATGCGTACAATTTCCATGCTCTGGTCAAATCATTAGTGTGTTGCTATGAGCTGGTCTAGTCTTATCAGTTCATAGAGGCTATGCTGTTTATATTCAAACACTACACTGGGATATATTTTTAAACATCCATTTTGTGTTTTCTCCTCCAGAGCCTGCTGTCCAGAGCCCGGGCGGCCAGTGGGGGTCTGTCCAGCAGGAGAGTGGCCCTGTTCAAGACAGCGGAGCAGGCTGGGAAGCAGGCTGGGAAGGCGGTCACAGACAGTCCTGGAGGCAGGAGAGCCCAGACGCCACTGGTCAACTTTAACCCTTTCACCCCTGACTCGCTTCTCATCCAGTCGGCCACGCAGCAGAGAAACAATAGAAAGAGAGCACACTGGAACGAGTACGTCTCTCACACACACTCAAATTACAACATGGTGACCTAATACGAGTCACCTTTTACTCAGCAGATGCACTGATCTAAATCATTTTGGACCTAAGCTTCTGTTTTTGCATAAGTGGCTGAGACTGGTAGATTGATACCAGTACCATCACACCATACCATCCATGGTTTTAATTTTCTTAACTTGTTCCCTGACACGTTTTTCCTGTGTAATCCTAACACCTGCACCTTTCTCTTGATGGGCGCAGATTGATACCCATTGTTGTTGTTGAAACCAGAATCGTTAAAAACCGTTGACTAAGCTGAACCAGAGTGAAAGGGGGTTGGCCTGAAACCAAGACCTCGTGGTTATTAGTGAATTCTGCCACGTGCTTGTGAAACCAGCGCAGTGCTGTCCTCTGCTGGTCACAATATGTAACAATGAGCTCTATTGTTCTTTCAGCTCCTGTGGGGAGGACATGGAGGCCAGCGACTGTGAAGGGGAGGAAGAGATTGTTCCTCCACCTAAGGTAACTTTTTGCTCCAGTGGATGGTGATCACATGACTTAACACTTGGTCATCACATTACATGATACTAGTACACAATACCACATGATAAGTTTACCTAGGTATGTAGTGTTGTGTTTCCAAAATGATACTTTCAAATTGCAAATTAATTAAACTACGTCACAGCTAAATAAAATGTATGCAGTGTATTATTATATTAACTTTTAATTACATTTGACATGTATAAAACAATACATTTTGAGCACAAACACACACTAGGGATATAACGATTCACTGATATGCATTCAACCCCCATTTGAATGTTTACGGTGTGAGTGTTGGGCCTAATCAGCTTTTTAATGAAAGGAAAAAAACATTGCTATATCGGATCGGTATCGTCAGATTTCACCGATTTTCGATACTTTAATGATCTACAAGTTGCCTAACAAAAGCCTGCAAATGAAAAATCTGCTTATAAATGCGTTCTGTATCAAAATACAGCTATTTTCATTCCCTGGAATGTTCTGGCAAATGGCTTTTTCCCGGGACTTTTTTTTTTTTAACCAAAACTACAAGCCCTCCTCCTGGCAAAATCACCCTGGCCAATCAAACAAAAGCAGCCAAGCTTCTATCTGCCTCTCTGAGCGCTCTCACCCAGATGTAAACAAGTTACCATAATGTCGATTTGCTTACAACGCACCGTAGACATTGTAGTAAATTGACAATATTATACAACTTGCGTCTGGAGCGTTTTTGTTTGGTTGTGGGTACATTTCCACAGCTTGGGTCACTACGTTGTGGTGAAGAGGGAGCTGAGCCGAAAGGCAAAGCTCTCAATCTACCGGTCGATCTACGTTCCTACCCTCACCTATGGTCACGAGCTTTGGGTAGTGACCAAAAGAACAAGATCGCAGATACAAGCGGCTGAAATGAGCTTCCTCCGCAGGGTGGCCGGGCTCAGCCTTAGAGATAGGGTGAGGAGCTCGGCCATCCGGGAGGGGCTCAGAGTAGAGCCGCTGGACGGGTCACTATGATCACACTAAAAACGTGGCCGTGCCGGTGGAATGTCACTTTAAGATGATTGGTATTGGAACTGAAATTAAAAAGTGTTAACCACGTGTTTAACCACATTTAACCTTCTGGTTTCTAAAGATTCAGATTCTTCAATTTTTTTTTATCTCGGAACAAGAACAAGTTTCAGAAGAAAGGTATTTTTTTCTGGCTATTTTGAGACTAATCAAACCACAAATGCCGATACTCAACAAGCCTAAAGAAGGCGAATTTGATTGCTTCTCAGCACAGTTTTCAGCTGTGCTGACATAATTGCACACAGGTTATCTAACGATCTATTAGCCTTTTAATGCGATAAACGTAGATGATGTGCCGTTGGAACACAGGAGTGATGGTGGCTGAAAATGGGCGCCATCTGGCCGTTTCCAGCTATAATAGACATTCACCACATTAACAATGTCTAGACTGTATTTCTGATCCATTTCAGAAATGGATCAATTTTTTTCTTTAAAAAAACAACAAAACAAAACATTTAAAAGGACATTTCTAAGTGACCCCAAACGTTTGAGTGGCAGTGTATCATGGTCATATTTTTGGCCGTATAGCCTCCCTTTCTAAAAACACAATTTTCGGAAACAAAACCTCAGAAACACGGCTGCTTTCCACGATGTCATGCAGTACGTGCACTTTTTTAAATAAACATAGCGGTACATGGAGACGGTATTAACCTGCCGCTCTAGGAAAAGTGCAGCGGATACTGTCTCTTCCCCCACGGTTACGTGAAGGAGTCTAATCCCACCTTTGCTTTGCTTCCTCAGAGGATCACGATGATGGAGAGCAACATGATGTCTCGCTACGCCTTCGAGTTCCACGAGCTGGAGAAGATCGGCTGCGGGGAGTTCGGCGCCGTCTTCAAGTGCGTGAAGAGACTCGACGGCTGCATCTACGCCATCAAGAGGTCCAAGAAACCTCTCGCCGGATCCATAGACGAGTAGGTTAAACCTTTTTACCCAGAAACTTGGTCCTGGCTCCCCCCCCCCCC
>OMKN01049520.1:1638-12285 GCA_900302345.1 Melanonus zugmayeri | reverse complement strand
CGCTGTTGTGCCGATGCTGTAATTTTGGAATAGAGTTAAGACGGGTTTTGTTTTTGTTCTTCTAATCTACACTGTGTGTGTCCTTGTATTTGTAAGAGCTTGAATCCCGCAAGGTGGTGGTGGTGGTTGTGGTGGTGGTGATTTTTGTTTTTGTCTGAATAATTAATAGTCAGGGCTTAGTAAGCTGGTGGTTGGGATGTAAATAATAACCGGTGTGTAGCCTGTAAGCAGCAGGTGTTGGATTCTGTCAAGATCACCTGTGGGGTCTATTTATAACCTACACACTAAGTGACTTCTCTGGGAGTATTCAGATACGCTCTCCAGGGACAGAGGGGCAAATTGGAAGATATAATGAGTTTGCAATTACTTTTAGTAATGAATGTTGTATTGGGATTTAGTTCCATATGTGTTATTCATTAGTATACTGCCTACATTACACTACGGCACTGCCTACATTATCTATAGTTATTTATAATATAGAATGGAAAATGGAATAATAAAATAATAATAATAATAATAAAATGATTGATTATCATCATTATCCTCATTTAAAGTTTTTTTTTAATCTCTATTGTTGAATCTATACATACTGTATATAAGTGAAAACAAATCCCCTATTTCCAATTATTACATCTCAGTTGCTGTTTAAATTCAAATATATTGGCTATAATGTAAATGGCCTCAATTCATATTCTTACATAACATTACATACAAAACCAAATGGACTATATAACTACATATAACTTTTCTTGAAAGAAATGAAAGCAGCAGAAACAGCCTGCTGCATGTTTTCTTATCGTTCAGCCTAAAGGAAACCATGAAGCATCTCTTCTAACAGACCGACCTTCTGGACCTTTCCGTCCACACTGAGGTAGATGGTTTTGGGGGCGTAAGAGGAGGAGCTGGAGCCCATGTTGACCTCCCTCTCCCCTCTTGGTCAGCTGGACGGATGACGACACTCACAAGCTGGGTGAGCAGCTCCTCAGGACACCCTGAGCACAATGAGAGAGAGAGAGGGAAAATGGCTCTTTTTAAATTGTATTGCATTCATGCATATTGAGATATAGTCCAACATAAATACATATACAAAACAATGAATAGCTTAATATGTATTTTTAACATTTCCCATCCTTGCTCTTTATATTGTAGCCAATGTTGTAGCCATTTAATTCAATTATTAGGTGTGCAGCTTTAGCTGCACAACTCCTATTATCTATCATACTAAATACTTATACTTATACGTATTATTATTATTATTTCCAAAGTTCCTACTCAGCTCCTCCTTCATACTTTATACTAGAACAATAATCCAAACTTTATATACTACCTTACTATCCAAACTTTTATGGAAGAACTCAATACTTTTATACTATTTATACTTTTTAAGTATTTAAACTTACTCCCACATACACACACATGGGGTTTGCCTCTGTGTACAAAATATAAACTATCAAAATGTATAAACTGTCACTACTCCCACAATATTTAGAGCCCACAGACATATTATACATTGACATGTTGAGCTCCTGGCAGTGATTGCTCATCTCCATTTTCTAAGCAATGCTGTTTATACTTTTTACAAGAGATACCTTGAAATGTTCTCCACATACACACCTAGCAACCACATAGAACACCATAGAAACCCTCTAGAACACAATAGAAACCACCTAGAACAACCTAGCAGCCACCCAGAACACCCTAACAACCACCTAGAACACCATATAAATCACCTAGAACACCATAGCAACAACCCAGAATACCCTAACAACCACCTAGAACACCCTATAGCAACCGCATAGAACACCCTTGCAACCACATAGAACACCATAGCAAACCAACAGGAACACCCTAGCAACCACCCAGATCACCCTAGAAATGACCTAGAACACCATAGAAACCACCTAGAACACCATAGCAACCACCCAGAACACCCAATAAGCAACATACAACACCATAGCAGCCACCATAAAACTACAGGACTACTTCACGTCACTCTACTGTACATTTTCCGACTTGTTGTTCCAGCACATCCCACAGATCGATCGGATTGAGATGTGGGGAATTTGGAGGCTTTTTGAACTCTTTGTCATGTTCCTCAAACCCTTCCTGAACAGTTTTTGCAGTGTCAGGACGCATTATCCTGCTGAAAGAGGCCACTGCCATCAGGGAATACCGTTGCTATGAAGGGGTGTACTTGGTCTGTAACAATGTTTAGGTAGGTGGTACGTGTCAAAGTAACATCCACATGAATGCCAGGACCCAAGGTTTCCCAGCAGAACATTGCCCACACCATCCACATGATGTAAAAGAAAAAGAAAAGAAAATGTGATTCATCAGACCAGGCCACCTTCTTCCATTGCTCCATGGTCCAGTTCTGATGCTCATGTGCCCATTGTAGGCGGTGGACAGAGGTGCGCATGGGCACCCTGACCGGTCTGCAGCTACGCAGCCCCATACGCAGCAAGCTGTGATGCACTGTGTGTTCTGACACCTTTCTATCAGAGCCAGCATTACCTTTTTCAGCAGTTTGTGCTACAGTAGCTCTTCTGTGGGATCGGAGCAGACGGGCTCGTCTTCGCTCCCCATGTGCATCAATGAGCCTTGGGTATCCATGACCCTTGTCAAAGTTGCTCAGATCCTTACTCTTGCCAATTTTTCCTGCTTCCAACACATCAACTTCAAGAACTGACTGTTCACTTGCTGCCCAATATATCCCCCCCCTTGACAGGTGCCATGGTAACGAGATGATCCATGTTATTCACTTCACCTGTCAGTGGTCTTAATGTTGTGGCTGATCGGTGTATATTCTAATATACCAGAACAATTTATACTACTATATAACTTTATATACTACCTTAGTATCCAAACTTTTACAGAACATTTTTCTCAGTCACTATTCTAATATTTTTTAGATAGATTTTTAGATTTTTTAGAAATCTAAAAATCATTTTAGAAATACAGCTGTTTAAAATATAACACAATTCTCTCACTAGACTATTCATATTCTTCCCAAACTTCCTCCTTCATACTTAATACTAGAACAATAATTCAAACTTTACTTCATTACTATCCAAACTTCTATACAAGGCAGACATTGAAGTATGACCTCTCACTTGTCACACAGGGGTTGCTCTGACCCATCCAACGACCCCATATCACTTAACCATGCCCTACTAACCACCTAGAACATCCTAGCAACCACCTAGAACACCCTAGCAACCACCTAGAACACCATAGCAACCACCTAGAACACACTGGCAACCACCTAAAACATCCTGGCAACCACCCAGAACATACTAGCAACCACCCAGAACACCATAAGGCAGGGTACAGGGTGCTGTAATTCGCCTGTTGTGTAGAAATATTGACCAAACGATGGCTCTATAGAGAGGAGTGCGAGACGGTTATCCTTGGAATAACTCCTGGGGAGGTAAACACCGCTAGACACACAGGACTCATACCGGTGATCATGTCTTTAGTTCACCGCGTCACATCGCTAATTAAGAGCGTGAATATCTGTTAAATATCCAATAGCTTTCTAACTTAAAAAAAAAAAGTGGTTCAAACATCTTAAGCTGCTATTGAGGTGTGATTTTTTGAATATACCAGCACAGCATGCTACATGCTGCTATACATTTCACTTTTAGTTTTGATGTTGGGACGTTCCTGGTGGGCGGTCATTATTGTAAAGCTTATGAATCGCGTGGGGAACTCCGCCCACCCGGGGGGAGCTCAGCCCACCCGGGGGGAGCTCCGCCCACCAGGGGAAACTCCGCCCACCCGGGCTACTAAACGTTGGCGAACAAACCTATTTTATACAGCATCTCAACAACAATGCATGACTGCGCAACAGTGAAGGCTTTTGACTGTTTAATGATATATCCTGCTCCAGAACTTTGCCAAAATACTTCAACATAATACATCATGTATTTGTACGATTTTAGATTACAATATTTTTGGAATCGTCTATGATTTATTTGCTTGACGAGTCCTCATTTACTCGAGTACATGTTTGCACTCCTAGAAGAAACCATACAGAACACGATGGCGACCACCCAGAACACCATAGAAACCCCCTAGAACACCATAGCAACCATCCAGAACACCATAGCAACCACCTAGAACACCCTAGGAACTAGGGGTGGGACAAAATATCGATAGTGGAATATATCGTGATACTTCCTCTGGCGATACGTTATCGATACACTGAAGTTTGGCGCTGATATTTTTGTATTGGGGGGGGAGACACCAATATTCAAATATGCAATAAGAAATTAGCAAATGTATTCACAAATTGCCATTATTATTACAAATAATAATGGTTAATTAATAAAACTATTAAATAAATAAACAAGAAGAAATGATATAAAGAAATGAGAGGAGAAGAGATGACTGTGGAGCAGGGGAAAGGAGAATAGATGACTGGAGAAGAGAGGAGAAGATAGGACCAGAGGAGGAGACACATGGAGAGCAGAGGAGAAGACTAGAGAGAAGACCTGGAGAGGAGAGGAGAGGAGAGCTGAGGAAAGGATAGGAGAAGAGATGACTGGAGAGCAGAGAAGAGGAGAGACCTGGAGAGGAAAGGAGAGCTGAGGAAAGGAGAAGAGAAGAGATGACTGGAGAGCAGAGAAGAGGAGATACCTGGAGCGGAGATGAGAGGACTGGAGAGCAGGGGAGATGAAAAGAGATGACTGGAGAATATAGGACCAGAGGAGAGGGGGAGAAACCTGGAGAGGAGAGCAGAGGAAAGGAGAGCAGAGGTGAGGAGAGAGAAAATAAATTAATAGAGACAACTTGTCACCGTCAGTGAGGAGCAGAGTGATAAACAATGCACCGATCCACTGACAATTCATGATTTGTTACATTCATTTAATTATACATCTGAAGCCATGTAGCTATTGAGAGACGTCTGTGGGTGTCTTCAGGTATGTCAGATGGGAGTGAGTGTGTCTGTGAAATATGTAGATAATCAAAGACAAACACAGGGGAAAATGAGAGACTTGGAGAGAAGGTGGAGCTGGAGAGGAAAGGCCTGGAGGGGAGAGCAGAGGACTAGAGGAAAAGAGACGAACAGACCATTTATCTGTGAGGAGACAGGTAATAGACAAAAAATATACGATGTAATAGATATGTTTTGCTGTTGGTGTGTAGATCCTGCATTACAACAGTCTGTTTTAGAGGGTCATTTTTCTTTTTGTGTCATAACTGAGGTGAAGAAGAGAGGCTGGAGAGGAGAAGATTGGTCGAGAGGAGAACATGAAAGGAGAGTAGAGCAAACACCCTGCTGCCCACCCAAGTTTACTTGTTTATATGTAAATAAAAACAACATTTGCTAAACCTTGGCCAATATCTGGATTTGTCTTCATATTACAATGCATAGATTTATGTTTATATGATTATGGTTGTACTTTATTAATCCCTAATCTCTGCATTTACATACAATGAAACAAGAAAAGGTAAAAAAAAAAATGAATAATAATAAATAAAATGTAATGCAATATTATTAGACATTATTGTAAAAAATAAAGAATATGGTGAAAATAGATAAATATATAATATAATACATATTTTCTGTGAAAATAGATATCCTTGTTATAACAGCAATAACATCATTCATAATAATACCAATAACCATGAATAATTCATTCATTCATATTATTGATGAATCACAATTCATAATAAATACACCAGTGATCATAAATATTCACAATAATAATACATTAATAATAACAACAATAACAACAGAAAACAAGCTTGTGATGTACTCACGGTGCCAGTGATGCTGCTTCCTCGGTCCGGACTGAGAATCGGTACCCAGGTGCGGAGGCTCACAAACATGTAAGACATACAAGCACTCATACACAGGAGGGGAGAGCCGGAGAGGGAGGGGAAAGTGGGTGTGAGCGACAGGAGAAGCTGAGGAAGGGTATGTGTAAGTAAGATGGAGGAGCCAGAGGGGTATGGAGAACCATATAATTGGTGCTCTCAGAGGTTGCCAGGGGACGGTTACTACGGAGCAAGAAAAAAACAACTGACTGTTTTAAGTAGTGCGCCGCTTTCACCTGCGATGGTCACATACCGTTTTATTAATTGATTAAAAAAAAAAGATGAAAGCATCACAACTGAACCCTTCTTCAAACAGTGACAGAGGGCTGTGGTGCTGAACAGTGGTTCTCAACTGGGGTTCACGGCCCACTTGGGGCATTTTGAGTCGAAGAGCATATGCCAAACGTTATTCTTTAGAAAGAAGCCCAATTAACTAATGTTTCAATGTTAATTCATGTTTCAATGGCTTACTATTGAGTTTAGCCCCAATTGTTGCAGCTCTTTGTTTGCTCAACATTTTTAACAGTACATGAAGGCATTGTTGATTACTGCAATATTGGTTTATTATTCTTATTATATTTTTTTATTTTTGTGACTTAAAGGAATTCTTAAAGGAAACCCTATCTCTATCTATCCGCATTAGGGATATAGTGTGGAAAACGCCTGCAGTTGTTGCCGATGCTCTCTGTGTCTCTGGGGTGAAGCTCAGTGCAGATGCAAAATCTTAAGATGATGCCAAAAAAAGTAGCAAAAGTAGCGGGGAGATCTGGGTGCAGGCAACATGGAGGAATGGTAAACATTGTACATTTGCATATAATACCCACATTGAAATGATATAAAACCAGTTGTGACAAGTGAGCCTAGACCAGTTGAGAACCACTGCTCTAGAATATCCACATCATATTAAAAACAAATACATTAAAATAGATTAATCAAATACCCATTCAGTATTGAGGACACATGAATTGCAAATTAAATCCCATGGTAAGGTAAATTAAATCCATTAACCAATGAATTGATCTAATATAGCCTAATCTGTTTTGTGTCCCCCAAAAGCATTTTTTTCTCTCTCTGTGACCAATTGAGCCAATATAGGCATTGAAGTTGAATGTGTGTGTGTGTGTGTGTGTGTGTGTGCATGTGCGTGTGTGAGTGTGTGTGTGTGCGTGTGTGAGTGTGTGTGTGCGTTGCCATCCCCAGTCCCCCTCTTGTCTTCCTAGTTGAGAATAGGTACAGCAGATGGTTTGGTCAGACAGGGCACTTGAGCAGATCTGCTGTCGGTAAGGGGTTTCAATTCCTAGTAATAATCTATTCAATATTCAACTCCAAACATGTCAAATACATACAGACAAATCATAATCTATGTATTTTAACATGACCCTTTCAAATGTCATCCAGGTTGGTTGGCTTTATAAATGGCAACATTACACTACATTACAACAACAACAACAACAACAACAACAAAAACATTGACTTTGTGCCACAATAGGAGAAGGCAAGATAAGAACTTTCAGACAATAAACCTGGTCTCCAGCCAGTTCCCCGCCAGCAGGCTGGTGTGAATGACGCCATGGTTGAGAAGGCTTCATCCTGCAGAGGAGGTCATTAATTAGAGAAAGAGCATACCGCTCATCTGTATCCACACACACTCGGATGCTGACATTGCAACACCCATGTGCACACACACACACACACACACACACACGCTGTGTGTGTATGTGTGTGTGCGTTTGGGCATGCACATAAACAGGTGTTATCCTAGACGCCTAATTAACTCTTACTTAACTCTTTCTGATTGCCTGCATAGAAAGGTGAAAATGTAAAGCATGCTGTAATGCTTTAATGCTTTAATGCATGCTGTCTTATGATGATGTCAAGCATTTTTCCAAAATAGATTTACATTTACATTTTTGCAAATCTATGTATTTGTGTGTGTGTGTGTGTGTATGCGTAGACCATGTTATGCATGTGTATTCATGAGCCTGTGAACCAAGGATTGAATGATCTTTGTAACCGAACCAAGACAATTAAACACAGATCAAAACAACTGGCCGATGGCTGATGTTACGGGAGATGCTCACGTAATTATCACACCTTTACAAGCAGCATGCGGATTTCTGGATAAAAGCATCAAATCATGGACATTTAAATAATAAAAGACTCCCAGCTGGAGGTCTGAAAGGAACAAATTAGACTCATAATGGTGTCCTGTGCTGACCAGTTCAGGATGATCATGTGTGTGTGTGTGTGTGTGTGTGTGTGTGTGTGTGTGTGTGTGTGTGTGTGTGTGTGCGTGCGTGTGCAGGAGCGGACTTTACCATTAGGCAAATGTCGGCAATTGCCTTGGCCCCAAGCTACCAATGGCCCCATAAAACGCCATATCTCAGGCCCCCCCCTCAGTGCCATGATCTTACTGCCCATGATCTTACAGCGCATCTGCGGAAATGATTCACGCCGTGGTGTTGTTTACTTGAAAAATGAAACGAAGCTACCCCAGTGATGCAGAAAAAAGTTGGAAGTGGGAGGAAAGCAAAAGGTTTATAGCAAAACTGCCCAAGGTCGACCATAAATTGATGCAGAAAAGGCACAAATTGGAATAAAAATTCACCAGAATGCAGGAAATTCCCCAGACACCCACTTAATATGTCCCCCCAAAGTCAAACTTACTCCTATGCCCTGGAAGGCCCCATGCCTGTGGCCCTAAAATGACTAAATCCACCACTGTGCATGAGTGAGTGAGTGAGTGAGTGCGTGAGTGAGTGAGTGAGTGAGTAAGTGAGTGAATGCGTGTGTGAGTGAGTGAGTGAGTGAGTGAGTGGGTGAGTGAGTGCATGAGAGAGTGAGTGAGTGCGTGTGTGAGTGAGTGAGTGAGTACTGTCGGATTTGTAAATGATGTTAGTTTACTGAGTATCACAAACTATTTTGATGATATTACAAATAAACAGCTTTGAATATCAAGCAGTGATGGGCTTTTCCTGCAGATGTTTAGGGATCGTCTAAAAAGTGCATGCAACAAAATTTCAAACTGCAATCTCATTTAAATTACAATTTTATTGTGATCAGAAGCCCTCCTTATAATTTTCACATCCACATAAACAATGGGCATCTATATATATTTTAGTAATCAATAACACACAAATACACACAATACAACCCTAATCCTAACCCTTTTCTGGATTAGATTTTCAATAACTGCCATTTATTTAATGGATTGGCCTCAAAACACTAGCATCAATAATATCCCCACCCAGGCCAATCCAAATTGAGGGAGCTATTGAAAATACCAATGACCATATGCAAAATATTCACACCACATATTACAATTTAGCTCAAAATAAAACCCAAAGGCGATATATCTTTCATTTTGGAGCCTTACTACATGTTCTACCTGTACACTACACACCTATACACATGTGCCTATGTGGTCTAATAAACACAGTCAACAGTTCATGGATGTATAATAAGAACAGTCACAGCAGTCACAGCATGGAGGCCTCAAATAAGCCCTGCGTCGTTCACTAAGCCTCGCGAGACCATCCCAAATCTCGCGAAGGCTTCACATTCTGCGGGAACACGTGGACGGTCCCTCAAGACTACAGACGTCCGTCGACCGCCTTGAGCGTCACAACGAAAGAATATCCGCATAACGAATAACAACATATGTCCCCCTCCGACCAGAAGTATGCGGTTGTATAAATTCAAGGGCTGACGTCATCTGCCAATTAGTACGTCATCAGCCAATTAGCCTCTTCTTCCGGATGAATCACACACACACAAGTTTTCTGGGAATAGGTGAGCACGAAGGATGGCGATATATTCATATGAAAAATATGAGTCTAGCCCTTAAAAGTCCCCAAACACGTTTGCAGCAGAGCTATAGAAAGACAGCAGTCTCTTTAAATAGCTCCGGGCTGCACTGGCGTGTTTATGGAAATAGCATGGGTGACACCTATTGGACTAATTAGGAATAACCATTAAAAAGTCAGTTCAGATTGCATCTCTAGACTGACAGACTACTGTATTGTATATTAATGATGATAATAATAATAATAATAATTTGAGTTTGATTACATAAGAGGTGAAAAAGATAGTTTCTCTTGGAGTTTTATTGTGATGTTATGTGATGACCAAACAACACAAATACACAGGTTCAGTTAAAATGAAAACATGAAACAGAAAAAAGAGGAACAATTTAACATCCACCCCCCTAAACATTCATGTTCATTTACATATATACAGGCACTTATATCAAAAGTCTGCAGGAAATGTCACCGTCAAGAAGGAAATAGGCTAGAAATTGTCTGGTACAAGGCTAGCAAAGATGCTGGTTGAATGGAAATTATTCGTATGCCAAAGTAACAGAAAAAACGCACATAAATATGAAAGGATGAAAGATGATGGAAAAGAGGGGCCCATGACTAGATCGTTACTGACAGCCCTTATGCTTGAGTCATAGCCACATAATAAAAAACATCTATCACATTCAATGAAGTCACTTCCCTTCATAATTTAACAAGAGACCTATCACATACTAGAATACCTTCTACAGGATACCGTGTATTTGGGATATGAACAACTATCTGTGTGCGTGTGTGTGTGTGCGTGTGTCACTGCAGGATGGGAGAGTGAGCCTCCTCAGTGGTCAGCGGACTCCCAGTCGCTCTGTGGCCGGCCGGGACCCCCACCGGGGAGCGGAGCTTCCTTATGGGGTTGAAGGCGTGCAGGGATGACGAGCCCGGAGAGTGGGGAGGGGATTGGACGGCGACCAGGGGGGCGGGGCCCGACCCCGGCGGCCTTATGGGGAGCGGGTGAGCCAGGGGG
>OMKN01049461.1:4011-14129 GCA_900302345.1 Melanonus zugmayeri | reverse complement strand
TCTCGGTGTAGGGCTTCGGTGTTGCGCAAAACAGAGGACAGCCTGGCGTTCCACATCCCCCCCGGAGACAAGGGCCGGGTCAAAGTGTGCCTCCTCCTGCCCGACGGCCGTTGCCACAGCAACGCCTCACTCGAATACCACTCCGTCATCTGCACCTCCGTCACACCGAACACCACCTGGGCCAGGTAGGGTACGCACACACACACACACAGATTTCAAGGCCACAGTGTTTGTCTATAGATATTCTAGTAGTTTTAGTAAAATATTTATTGGTAAAATGATTTGGGGAAAATATTTAAAAAATACAATATGTGCAACATGGTTACCTCGGTAACCAGCGGTCACCACTATAAACAGTGGGCCTCATGCAAGAACCACTCGTATGCACAGATTTGTGCTTAAATCGCTGTCCTTAAATCGCTTGTGTGAGTGTTTTAAGAGCACTTCTCTTCTTCGCCAAAATCCTCGTATTTAGAATTTTCTCTTACGCACAAAATCTGCGAGTGGTCTAGACTTGTCGTTCAAGTCACGTACGGTTGGCCAAAGCAAATAAACAATGTTGTTTGACCAAACGATTCCTATTCCATGGCTTTGACTAATGATTCATTTTAAATTACCTTGTTCTATGTACAACAATGTTAATATTATACTGTTTCGCAGTCAGATTTCACAGTTGGATTAATATAATTGCATTGTTATATCCATTAAACAACAATAATCATAATAAAAATAGTATTAATAAGAATAAGCTTGTAATATATTGTAGTTGCGGAGGATCTAGAATAACTGATTACTAGGATTGGTAATCGCTGCGTGGGCGTCAGAATGCAGTCACGGGTTACGTTCCATCAAGTCTTCTTCATTCAAGATGGTGGCGATGCAGCTCTTGGCTGGTTGACTGCTGCTATTTCAATATGTGGCTAGATGTGTGTGTGTTTATCTGAGGTGTGTGTGTTTCCGGCTGTGGGTGGCTTGATCTATGGACTTGCACTTTCACACACTATGTATTACGTATCTATTACTTATTTACCATTCTAAACTTCTACATGTACTCTCTATGGCAGCGGTCTTCAACCGGGGGTCTGTGACCCCTAGGGGGTCCACATATTTTTTCTTAATGCTTAATGCAACTTAATGCAGAAACCAATTCTTGCTGTCACCTTACCCAAATTACACCTTCAAGTCAATGTTTGCTCCACAGGGAGCGTCCACCTCCATCTCCCCAAGAATACACCAGCTATGTGCCACTCACCATGAGATATGCTGCTGAAGCTCAGTAAAAAAAATTAAAAAAGTAATTGTCTCCCATAACCTAATGTACAATATAAATAAATAATGCATAATAAAAAAATGCATAATAAAATGCAACCGCATTTAAAAAACAAATTTTTGGTTTTCAGTAGTAATATCAACACCTCAAACTACATGGACACATATAACGTTTTGCCTTGCCAAAGCCGTCTTTTGGACTCTAATTTAAAATCAAACCTTTTCTTTATGTGCAGCCTTCAGCGGACACCGCATTGATAGCTTTTGTTATTTCTTCCCACTCCTACCTTAGCAGGTGCTCTAATGCCACTACTGACGCTGCTCAATATTATGTGTTTTCTTTTACCGATTTCCAAAAGGAAGAGTTCAAGCTCTGTACTCTAATCGGTTTTTTTCTTGCCTGATGCCTTTTTTTATGAATGGTGCTTCTGCAGAAATGGTGCGGAACGCCTCCTTTATATAGCATTTCTGGGGCATAAATATATGCTCATTCATATTGTAATGAACGCGCACACTCATTTACGAACAGGTGGGATTCAGCATGTTTACGCACCATTTAGGACAATTTCCTGTACCTACGAGCGCTCGCTGAATGTGAGGTTGTACGCACAAAAGTAAGATACACAAATGTTCTTGCATGAGGCCCATTGTGTTGTTGAAAGCAGTTCAATTGCTAGCCTTTGGGGAAAGTGTAGATTTAGTTCCATTATTTTCCATTCAAAAACATTTTCATCAAAAGAGCAAGTTCCTTTTTCTTCATTTCCTCTTTGGGTAATGGGTTATAATCAGCTTTATTTAGATTTGGCTTCTCCGATTGGCTGCTGATATGTACTTCCCTCCTCTGATTGGTCCACCATGCCATGTCTTGTGCAGTGGGAAGAGGAAGACGGAGATCATGGGATCAAACCTGAAGTTTGTTGATGAGGTCACCCACAACATCACGGGGTCACCCACAACATCTAAGAATGTCACCTTCACCAAGTCAAGTAACGGTGTGGTGAGTTACTGGCACACGCACACACACTCAAGCATGCATTTATACATGTAAGAGCAGGCACACAATCTTGCAAAGACACATACACATGGGCACAGATTCACACATGCACTTTTAAGACACATTTGTATTTAGAAAATGTCAATAACAAATATAAAGAAATTTAACATTACAGATCACACATACACAACACACACTAGCACTCGGGCTAGATTTCATACGCCCACCGTCTCTCCCGTGGCCTGACAGATGCTGCAGTATGATAGCCTGGCGGTAAAGCTAGGTCCGGACAACTTGAACAGCTACGTGCTCCTGAGGATAGCCAACTCCACGCTGACGTGCCCCACCGCCATCCACTACCTGCCAGACCCCCAGTTCACCACCTTTGAATCCACACAAACCGCGACCCACCAGCACCTCACCATACAGGTCAGTAGAGACATGCACCCTTTCACATACATGCATGCGGTTCGTGCACTGGAGTGTGTGTGTGTGTGATGCGTGCGTGTGTGTGTGTGTGGACGACATTCACGTCAGCGTTACCGAGTCAATCACATGCAGACAGGTGTCCCAGGGTATGACTGATACAAGGTTATGGTGAAAAAATGTTTAAATTCAATTTTTTTGTTCCATCCAAGCATTGAGGCATGGTGGTGAGATGGGGGTTGACGTTGTTATCATCAAGAGGCAAATCAAGACGGTTGACCTGTTGAGCAGGGGTGGACTTTTACTTTCTGAATCTGCAACCTGTGCTCATCATCATCATCATCATCTCTATACATAATAATAACAAAGACATGATTGACATCTGACCCCAAGTCTCCAACGGTGGCCTTTTTGTTTTGATGTTCAGATGCAGGCTGATGGGCTGCAGATGGCTCCGGGAGAACTCCAGGTGTGGGGGAACCAGGGGGGCGAAGAGCACAAGTGCGACATTAGAAACATAACCCACAGCAATGGCACGGACTACATCGCCTGCGACCTTCAGAGCTCGTCCAATGCCAAGATAACGGCAGTGAAGGTAAAAGAATCCGCAGCGTACACCGAGGCTGCATCCAAAACTGCATTGCTGATCCCGGGTCCATATAATAGCTCTCCTTTCGCTTCCTCCAAAATCCTTATAATTCCTCAACACTAGCATGCTAAATAGTAGGGGAAAATAGTATGTAGTAGGGTTTAATCCCGGGAAACGGGATTCCCGGGAATACCCATCCAAACCATTTCCTGTTTCACATGCCGCACTACGCGTTAATTTGCATGAAGTTAACTGAAGTTCAACTTTTGCCCCACTCCTTCAACGCGCCGCAAGCCCCCGTCCGCACGCGAGCTGTCCCATAATCCTTCATATTGCTTCCAATACAAAGTGAATGGGAGGCGTTGCCAATCGCTAGGCATCGCGTCTGGTGGGGGTGGCCCATCACTCGTCGCCAGTTGTAATGTCCAACACATTTCAATTTTAAAGCACGAATGTCAGGACATGATGTAGGCCTATAGCTTTTAACATGGGTACTTTTAAACACTCTTACACCTGAACACTAGCGGGAGCTGCCAATGCATTGTCCGTTCCCCTGTGTGTCCTTCTGTCTTAAACCCTGGAACTGGAGCACACTTCCAACCGGAGTGGCTTAATATAACCCGAAAACCCAGAACCAGGAATATTCACAACATTACACTGACCAACCTTTCTAACCAAGTTACGACGTAGTTTGCTCACGCATGATGTTTACACATTTTGGTCCTCGTAAATATCGCAGTGTGAACTCTATTGTAACAAATGAGCAGCAACTAATCAGCAAAACGTTAATAACGTTAGCTAAAGCTGTGTAAATGTTAGGCTGAATTAGCTAAATTACATACCGCGGTGAAGTTGGTTTCAGGTTGGATATTCATTCAGACAGTTGTTGGATGCTATGGTTGGAAATTCAACCTGAAACCAACTTCACCGTGGTAAATTACATAGACTGTTAAAAAACAAAAAATGACAATAAATTACATAACGTAACGTTACCTAGGGCGAACGAGTGAAGTTCCCAGCTGGCATCGATGAGGTGTACAGTAACGCCAATTAAGGTAGTTTTCATTGTTGACAGATGACCAATGATCCCCAGTCAGTGCTACACAAGTCGCCCCAGCCAACTTCTCCTCTTTCGTGGCTTTCTCTGCGGCGTGCTGTTCATTGATTCTCCGTACGATAGTTCGCCTCGCAGGTAGTTTGTAAGATGGGTCACCTGTGGCCGCCGGGAGAAGAAGCTCCAGCGCCTCATCTTCCACGCTGATAGGGCGGCAGTTGATGGCAATCCACTGAGCTAGGAGGTTCGTTAGCTTAGCTGATAGAGCTGTGCTGATGGGCTTGCCTCGGTTGCATTCGAACATTGTAATTTGACGAACAAGACTTTTCCCCGGGGCTACATCAGTGTTTGCCCCGGCACCTTCAGCTAAAGGATGCTTCGCGTTTAGGTGGTACTTCAGACTCGACGAACTCCTACAATAAACGAATTCCGCTTTGCACAAGGTGCATACAACCTTACTCTTGTAAGAGTAGAAGCTTCATTGTGAAGCTTCTTGAAAATAAATTTGCCCTGAAGCAACCCGGGCTTCGCAATAGCGGCCATGTCAGCTGACGTTTGATGTGATTCACACACGTGTTCGGACTTATCAGCCCCAGCCCCCACAGCGTAATTCGGCCAGGTATACATCCGCGCTCGGCCAGGTCAGAGCCTTCTGGGCCAGGTATACATTGGCGCTAGCATATCAAAGTGAAATTAATAGCTTGCTCACTATGTTGACCCAGCTCCCAGACCCAACTTTGAGAATAGATTAACAGCGATAATTTTCTTATCACGCGATAACGCAGCACGTTAACACCGTTAACGGCCCAGCACTAATATATATATATATAAAATCAATGTATTGGTGATGGGAAATGTCACTATAATGGTTTGCCATGGGACGTTTGACAATCAATCAATGAACTAATCAATGCCTTGCTGTGCCTGATTTTCAGATAAAGTATGGAGATGAGATTATCACCCTGGAGCTTCCCCATTCCTACATGTGGCTGCTCCTCTTCCTATTAATTCCCATGATTGTGGTCGGTAAGAAAAGGCCTTTTACCTTAACCTCAACCTCGGCTCATCTTACCGAAACCACACCATACCTTACATCACCCTTACCGTACCTAAATCTTCTAACCTCCGTTATAACATGAGAAATAAACATCACGCGTCTTCCAGCGGCGGCGTTTATCTACATGTACCAGCGGAAGAGGCTGACCATTCAGATGAACAAACGCATCGAGAACCTGGAGCTGGACATCCGGAACGACATTCGCCAAGGTGAGACGGAGAGGAGCAAGTGAAGGTTATAACCCCATTTTGCATTCATGCCATCATGATGGCATGAATGCAAACCGAGCTAAGACAAGTGATGATGTAATGCTGAGGAGAAGACAAAGGCCGTGTCCCAAACAGAAGGCTTAACCTTGCTGCCTCTGCTGTCTAGCGAGGTGGTATCCTTTTTGGAGGCAGTGTTTTTTGCATGAAGTTACCTGTAAAGGAGTCTGGATTGAGACGGACTTCCAAGGCAGCAAATGCGTCACGACGTCACCTAAATACTGAAGTTGACGTCAGTACAAATAACCGTTACAGTGGTTATACTGCCACCTGTCAACTATTCAGTGACTAAACTGTTGATTTCTCGGTAGAAAACAAATCTGAGGTTAAAAAAAGTCAATATAAATTACATTTGTACACAAACTCGGGGCTGTTGCTCGCCATTGTTTTTCTTGTCGGAACAGTGGATTGTGCATGGGATGCATGGGATTGTGGGATATCTTCTTGACCAACGAAGGATGCTTCTATGCTGCCTTCAAAACTTGCCTAGTCAGAGGCACCTCAGCAGGCAGCATTTTTTGTAAATATTCGATTGAGACATGACTTGATGCCTCCCTGCCTCCGAATGCTGCCTATATAACTGTTTGGGACACAGCCAAAGTGTCAAATATTTTCCCTGTGGATCGATTTCCTCTGTAGTTCTATTGTTTACTTCTATTGAATGAGATGTAGACACAAATATTGAGTCATGAATAACATACTCACTAAACAATCTTGCTCAAGCAACCCCCAAATTGGACTGAGCACAATATATGGCATATATAGCTTTGTGCAGTGGTGCAGGGGTTAAAGCATGTGTCTAGGGTTTGGCTAAGATCTCAATCCAGTTTTCTTGAGGGTCCACCTTAATCTTGGATCAATGGATAAGATGTACTTAATTAAAGGATAACTTATTATCCTTTGAAATCCCCATCATTTGTGGTCTTTCTGAGTAATGTGGACAAGAATTTTTGACATTGGTCCAATATTGAGTGAGAATGCAGCCACGTAACGTCTCAGTTGTGTTGTGTAGTGTTAGACAACATTAAGGAAATGATCCCTACAGAGAAATACAACTTTTTGTATCTGGGGTCTGTTTGCTATTGTGTCATAAGAATGATAAGAACGGTGGTTACGTAGGTGAGGAACATTGGTTAGACATAATAACAAACGGACCCCGGATCAAGTGAAAGGTAAAGAAAAAAAGTTGTCTTTCTCTGTAGGGATCATTTCCATAATGTTGTCAAACACTTATAACAATCTGAGATCTGATCTGCAAAAAGCAAGCACTTTTAGACACGTACATTTACAGTCGCTATTGCCCCGATGGGTTACAATGGAGACGTTGCGCAGCTGCGTTCTCGCTCAATACTGGACCAATGTCAACAATTGTTGTCCGCATTAGTCAGTTACACCCCAAATGAGGGGAAATGAGTCCCGAAATGATCCTTTAATCCCAGATGGGAAATTAGGGTGTGACAGCAGAAAGTACAGAACAGCAATGGTAATTAGAAAGAAAATAAAAAATAACAATGAAAACCACAAAAAAAAATATGGGTGTGCAATAAGAGTACAGTAGTAGAAATGTAAGTAAATGTAAACATTATAGTCGGACAGTTGTGGGAGACAGTATACACTACATGATTGAAACCTTTATTAAGTAAGACCACTGGGGTCCTATGGGGATCTATGGATCCGGTCTGGTTCTCACTCATCGGGGTCCTCGCCAGGGTTCGTGGACATGCAGACGGAGAACTCGGACCTGATGGAGAACGTGGGGGCCATCCCCTTCTTGGACTACAAGCACTTTGCCGCCAGAATCTTGTTCCCTGAGGTAAATGGATATGGAAGTAGTTGATCCGTACCATGCTGCGTATCAAATCAAAAATAGCCATTTTTACTGTGTGATGGGTGTTAATGTCTCCGTCTTTTCCTAGGGGGGGAGTCTGATGACGTCGTGCCTCCGAGACATCAACCAGGTGGGACTGTGTGTCATTATCATAGTCGGCGGGTTTTGAAGTACAGTTGGAGCACAATGCAGTGTTGAACTTCTGGGGGGAGACGGCACAGAGCCTGGGCCGGAAGCCGAAAGACTGTTTCCTGTTTTGTTACAGAGATATTCTATTGAAGGAAACTCATCCACGCGAGTGGATGAAGCTTTCAGAAGGAGAGTATATTTTCTACAGTGGCCATACACTTTTTTACACTTTACTACTGCTGGCCGAGTTTGCATTCGCCAATTACGCACTTACAGATCCCCGTCTCCAGCAAAATGATATGTTGAATGAATGTCGAAAACAAATACGAAGCAAAATAATTGAAAAAAAGATTCGAGCTCATCTCTGTCTCTGCCTCTGATATGAATCTAAGGTCTGATTTGTGAGACTAGGGTGTTTGTCTCCCAGCTGAAATGTACTGGGTTTAATGCCTGTGTAGGCATCCTCTTCAGCGAGATGCATAAGTCACATTTGACTCATGTGGGCTGTGTGTTCTGGGTGGGGGGGGATCAGGACACATGGAAGACGGTGGAGGGCGACGACTGCTGCAGAGCCCTGTCCCAGCTGCTCCGAGAGCCACTGTTCCTCACCTCCATGGTGCACGCTCTGGAGGAGCAGAGCACCTTCACCATCCAAAACAAGTCAGACTCCGCCCTCCTGCCACGCACGGACGGGTGGCTGCATGAGTAGTGAATGAATGAATGAATGAGTTGATGAGTGAATGAGATGATGAATGAATAAATTAGTTGAGTGAGTGGATGAGATGATGCATAAATTAATTGGATGATGGAACGAATGAAAGGATGAATTAACTGAGATGATGGATGAATGAATAAACACATGATAATGAATTAATTAGTTAATGGATGAATGAATGAATTAGTTAAGTGAATGAATGATATAATGGAAAGAATTAGATGAATGAATAAATGAGATGATTAATAAATGTGTGATAACGAATGAGAGAATTAATAAATGAGATCATGAATAATGAATAAATTACTAGCTACTTATCCTGAGTAAAATGAAAGGGAAAACGAAAAACGAAATTTCCTTTCTTCCTTTCTGCACTTGTTATATTCGGTAGCGTTTCACTTCTCTATTGTGGTTTAGGTGCGTGTGCTGTACATTCGCTGTGCATGTACGTGTGTGTTGTGGCATGCCCTTTTGCTGTGTTCTGCATATGTGTTTTTTCATTGTGTGTGACATTTCCTGTCTGTGTGGATTATTATAGTTTATTACTTTGCACACGTTAACCATGGCTGTCTTGTGTATATAAGATAAAATACTTTATTAATCCTAGACGGGAAATTAGGTGTCAGAGCAAAAAGTACCGGACAATAGTATATATCAGTATCAAATATATATCCACATCCACAACATGAGTAGTAGCACTGTCAATGTAAATGACAGCAGTAGAAATGAGAGATTAATTACAAAAATGACAAAAAGAAAAAAAGACAATATATATCCACAACACTTAATATGAATGTGGAGAAAAATAATAAATGCATATAATATAAATCATACTTGCGATGGTCTCTGCAGGTGCACGGTGGCCTCCGTGCTGACGGTCGCGCTGCACCGAGACCTGGGCTACCTGACGTGGGTGATGGAGGAGCTGCTGCGCGTGGCCATGGAGCAGCCCAGCAACGCCCAGCACAAGATGTTGCTCCGTCGCACCCAGTCCATCGTGGAGAAGGTCCTCACCAACTGGATGTCCATCTGCCTCTACGGCTTCCTCAGGGTGGGTACAGCAGCAGCTGCAGCAGGTCACTTGTATAGGTTGTACTTATGTCCTTGGGAGGGCAAAGGAAATAATGTTGACTCCAAAACCGTGGTGTGAAATGGAAGACACCTTGCGTGCAATAGGCGCAGAATGGAAAGACATAAATATAAAACAATTCTTACACAAAAATAGTGACATCCAAAGCTTAAACAGAACACAGAATCGGGAAACCTGCAGAAACGGCAACAAAAATGACATTCTCTCACACACAAGTTTATTTATGTAGTCGCACCTTTCACAGACAACAAGTCACAGAGTGGTTTACAACAATAAAATAAAATACAACATAACAAACGAAAAATGCAAAAACTGAACAAACCTAGTGCTACCCAAAAGCCTGTCTAAAAAGATACATCTGTTTTTAAAGATGTCCACATAACGGTAAACCCAAAGCACACAGCTGGGCAGGGCAGATGCAAAATAATGCGTTCATAGTAGACCTGTGTCCTACACAAAGTGAGGGAAAAAATTCAGCCCTGCTACAGTCGCACAACGTGTGCTTTGGCAAGGAAGAGGAACATTTACTTGTTCTCTCAAAGCTGCTTAGTATTCCCCTCTCTGACTTCTTGTCTCTCAGCAGGACTTTAGACGTTCGTACCCATAGACATATATACATATAGACGCGGCATTGACTGCTTCGACCCTTTGCTGCGATACGTCAACATCGTTTTTATATTCAAGGGTTTATGATCTACGTG
>OMKN01049371.1:3951-23517 GCA_900302345.1 Melanonus zugmayeri | reverse complement strand
GTTGGGGGGGGGGGGGGCTGCTGCCGCGTATATCCCCGCTGCCGCATATATGCCCACTCACGATTGTTGACGGGTGGTACTGCCGCGTATATCCCTACTCGCGGTTGTTGACATGTGACATATGAACGTAAGAGCCGCAGGTTGAGTAAGGCTGCCCTACCTGCTCCTTTGTGACATGTACCCTGTATTCACTGTAAGTCACTGGTTAAAAGCATCTGCTAAATAACTCGATGGTAAATAGGATGGGAAGATGCAGTTAAAAAAAACACATCAACTTTGTATGTTTTTTGTGTTGTTCTCAGTTTCAGTTACAGCAACACAGTCTCCCTGGCATGTTGTACGTCAAACCCATTAGCTTTCTGCCAGAGAAAATGACGCGTACGCAGGAAATATGGATTTCCATCAGCCGTTTCCCCATGTAGCCAGCCTGCCGGTGTAGTTCATAATGCACACGCACGCACACACACATCTGTTTGTATGTTTTCCTATACTTGTGGGGACCGTGACTTGTAGGGACCAGGGGCTGGTGTTTTAAAGGTTAGCCGGTAATGGGTGGGGAGATGGGGACAGCACTGCGTCTGAAGGATATTGATGTATGTTCTTTTGGGTTACTCACACCTTCCGGCAATCTCACGGCTCCATGTGTACGGTGTGCTCATGCACACAACACGCGTTGATGTGTGCCCGTCGAAAGGCTGCACATACAGTGGTGTGCAAAGCATTTGTATTCTCCTTCGCTGTGTGCATTGTTAAACTAGATGTTGTAAAATAAAGTCTTTATTGTCTTCATCTTTATTGTCATTCATATAAAGTACAACTAAATGTCGAGTTCCTCGACACACAAAAAACAATTTTTTGGCAGACAAAACGTGTTAACTGTCCCAGAGTGGTATAAAAGTGCTGGTGCAGATTTACACCAATGCACATAAAATAATGTCCTTTTTTGTTGAATTTTTACCTGTGTTCAGATACCGTTGTATCTGAACACTATAGACCAGGAGCCCAACCAGTCGATCGATCGCAGACTGATTCTCAGTCGCAAAAAGAGTTTCCTAAAACCCTGCGAGTCCCTGCATGTTCCAACCCGTTATTCCGTTTCCCGTTAATCCAGTGTGGGGGGGGAACTGCAGGGGGGGGCAATGTTCAAGTGGAACCAAATGTATTAAAAAAAGAAAATGTGTTACATGAGTAGACAAGGATGGCCCCCTCATTGGTCAGAGAGCTGTGGGCATACTGCTGCCTTTTGCCACATCTTATCTATGAGAAGTAGGCTTTTCTGCTGTTGCCTGCATCAAATGGAAATACAGGTCAAAGCTGAACATTGAGAATGAACTGAGAGTGGCCATCTTCTCAAAGAAGCAACCCCGCTTTGAGAACATGTGCAGTGCAAAGCACATTAGTCATTGATGGACGACCTATATTCAAATCTGCCAGAATGATCTTCAGTGTGGGGACGGCATCATTGGCATTTTGAGTCTGTGTAATTTTCACATAAATGTTATTTATAGTTTTACAATTCATTATTTCATTGTGGCAGCTGATCATTTCCATGTTCATCAACTAGTTGAACTTTAGTTGCATCATTTTTAGACAGAATGCCATGTTTTTGCAAACGTGTATTGATTACAATTCATTCTACCAAGCTAGGTGGGGAGCAGGGTGTAGGGGGGGGCAAAATATTTCCATTTACCCAAGGGGGGCCTGACTGAAAATGTTTCAAATAAAAATACAATGACTGAAATAAAGAAGCGGCTGGTATTTTCTGTTTGGACTTTCAGTTATTACCCTGGGTGGCAGTGAAGACTGGCAACTTTAAAAGTAGATCTCCATTCAAAAAAGGTTGGGCACCCCTGCTATAGACCAACCTGGTTATATAGTTGTGTCTTTACACACACGCATGCACACACGGATTGATTTAAAGAGGGAATGGCCATGGGAAGAGTTAGAAGATGCATACGAGATGCAGCGCTTTGTCTTCAAAGTACATGTAGAACAGATTTTATAGAGAAACAATGGAGGGAGGAATGCATAGCCAGGTATAGTTTGTCCATATTAGGTCATAACCACAGGGGAAGAGGGCAAGGTTCATCCCTCTAGGGCCAAACTGGAAGAGAAGAGAACAATGCAGTGTGTCCATGTAGTGTCACATGTTTAGGAGTTACACTGGGCAGAGAGGATGGACCATGTCAGTTTGACACAAAGCACTGCTTTAGTGTCCATAGTCTACCTTTACCTTAATATTTATAGGGTTTAGGGGTTAGGGCATCTGGCTCAAGGTATCCAGATGCCTAACCCTTACATCTTTAAACAATTCAAGTCACTTTGGATAAAGCGTCTGCTAAATTACTAAATAGAAAATGGTACAAACAAACAGACCTATATATTCCCTTCCACTGGACCTCTGTATAAAGGCAGTCTGTTAGCGTTTGTGAAACAGAATTGGCTGACGGGTTGAATTAAAGCACAGAACTAACTAAACACTCATGGGCTCTGTCGGTGCTGGTCTCCTGTGGTCTGCTCCTATTCATTGGTTTAAATGGAAACTATTACGTTCACACACTTAACCACTAGGGGGTCCCTGATCCCGCTTATGTCCTCCTCCTCCTCTTCCATTGTTCCTGGCTTTAATCAACACTAATCAACTGCTATCCACCTCAATGACAGCAGGACACACACACACACACACACCTTTCACATTTCATGGATATGAATATAGGATTGTAGAGTGTGTGTGGTTGGTGGCTGGTTTAAGCAGCCTCACCTGGCCCGAGTCAGACTGATTAGGCTCTGGGGCTGAGGTGAGGCTGCACACCTGTGGTGCATTGAGCAAAGCCCACAGGTTAAACCAGCATCACCACACTCACTCAGGACAGAGTTGCTAACATGTCAGCTTGCTACCACCTTCTACCCATGTCCTGTCCTCCGGAGGAGCCCTGCACCAGACACTTTTAGTGGTCGGTAGCAGTGAGTTTGCTACAAGGATATAATGTGGCTGCTGAAACACACATCATGAGTGTTTTAATTACAGTGTAGTGTTTATAATGAGCTGTTGGTTCCTATAACTAACGGCTAGTCTGATCCCTGGCTCTGTTGTTTTTTACGGTACTACTAGTCTATTGGTTATTGGAAGAGAGAGACTTGTCAGGGGTCATAGTTGATCAATGAACAGATTACAGAATGATACACGCAGTGTATCATTCTGCATTCACTGTATTTAATTGTTCTCTATTACGTTTGTATTATTACATCTGTCTGGTCTGACCCCTTTCCACTGTAATCCCTCTTTCTCCTGGTCCCATCCACCTCATGTTAACCTGAGACAGAAAGCTAACAGTTGTTAACCAATTAACTGAATTGGCCTTAACGAGGAAATGATTCGCTGCAGACAGCCCCGTAATCAGGAGGCCTCTCCCCCCCGGCTGTCCTGTTGAAGGTATCAGCCTCTCCTGGTAAACACCACAGATGCTCTGCTGTCACTTTCACTTTTTACTTTATTCCACCAGATTTCACTTTATTCTCTGTTCTCACAATGTCTTATCAATGCTTTATCGTGGTATAGAGTTTTATGTGTGTTGGGTTTTTCTGTCTGTCCATCTGTGTCTAATACAAGTGACTGAATCGGAGCTTGGGAAAGTGTCGGTTTAGCAAGTGTAAAAAAGTAAAAATGTGTATGTGCACACAAATATAGACAACACGAGGCAATTCTTTGTAGGGTCTGATTGATTGCAGTCTGAACTTGTATTACCATCGGTTGGAAAAACCTAATCATAAAGACATCCATTCTATATCATTTTCAACCCTTTTTTTCAAATAGAGAAATAGTCTATTATCCGAGTGGGAATTGTAAACAGATTTATAAATAGAGGAATCATTTGCTGTATGACCGTGCGTGGTGGTGTAAATATCAATGAATATTTTGTTATTTTGCAGTATTGGAAAATCTGTGTTGACCCTGAAATGAGTTTTGACCTCCATTATATTCTATTCCTCAAGCTATACATGTTCCAGCTCCAGCATGCGTGTTGGCGTTTGTTGTTGGCTGCATCTTTATACACACAGCTAATGGTTCTGAATACATCAGCTGCTTTAATGCCATGTGCTCTGCTATTAGCATCAGAGAGAGGTCTCCCGAGTCTCCCTGGTATCACAGCTCTCTTTAATTTGTGTTTCACTCCATCGTCGATGTCGCAGATTGCAGACCCAGCCTTGATGAGGGAGTGGGCACAACAAAGCAGGAATCAAAGGTTGTGTTGGTTTATCTAGAAACTGGTTCCACACAGGCATGCTGGACTTGCTTAGCGGTTTGGTTTTCTTAAAGCATATAATCGAGTTGGTATTGGAAAGCAGTATATAAGTATAAAAACACACCTCTAGGCCAAAGCTAATCTATAGCTAATACTACCTATATGCTCATGTTGTGATGGCGTTTAAAATGTACTTGCTCTGTACAACTTTTATAGCCTCGTGAGACCATCCAGATATTCAAGTTTCATCTCGTAATGAATATCAGTCTGGCCTTGGGCAGCAATTGATTTCCAAATATGGGCGTGGCCTTACGTTGTTCAAAAAACTCCAGCCAATCAAAAGTGACGCTCTTGCTCTCTTCGCTGTTGCCGAATCCGGTTGGAAGCAAATAAATCAAATAAATACAAATAAATATTTATTTACACTATGGACCATTGCACTGTACTGACCATGAGCTAGCTCTGTTAGCATGAAGCTAGGCTAAGATGTGTAGGCCGTCCGCTTCAGTTGCTTTGACATACTGTAATCCTATAGTGCTAGAGCAGACTGCTGCTAAATGAGGAGCTGAGAACTGAAGACGGCTCTAAAACCTTTCTGTTTTTCTGAGTTTGTTCTAAAGGTGAAAAAAACAATATTACTACTTCCCTCTGTTTTCATTTTGCCCACTTACCACTCTTACTCTCCCGCTTGCTCTCTCTTGTGCTCTCTCCCTCTTCATTGTTTTCATCTTTCTTTCTCTATCTCCCTCTTTATCACCACCCTGTTCATTGCCTTCCCTCGCTCTCTCACTCACTCGCTCATTTTCTTCTCTCACTCTCTCGCTCTATCTCTCCCTCCCTCACCCCGGAGCTGTCAGTTTCAGGAACAATAGACCAGCCAATCAGAGTGAGGCAATTATGAAGCTGATGGAAGGGTAATTACCCACAATGCCCTGTAATCCTCCTCCACTGCTTTCACCCAAAATGACATGTACATTACGCCTGTGTAGCACACACACGTGCACTGACGGGATCTCTCTCAAACACACACACACACATATTAAGGTAAAGTTTATTTTTAAAGCGCTTTTCAAAGACATTAGTCACAAAGTGCTTTACAGTGTGTGCAGGGCTAAAAACACAATATATAGTAGAAGACAGAGTACAGATAAAGAATAAATAAAATAAATACACAATAAATACAAAAAATGCAGACCAGGTGCAAAGTTAACACAATACATATTAGAAGACACAGAACACAAAGAAATTAAAATAGAAACACAATGAGTACATAAAGTGCAGGTCTGGTGCATGCAGGTCACCCAAATGCCTGACCAATGAGAGGTCTTTAGCTGCCTTTTAAAAGAGTCCGCAGAAACAGTGGACCCTAAAGGCTTCTGCACACTCGCAGCTTGTTCTTGACACATCATCCGGGCAGAACTTTTTTCTCGTGTTGTGTCCGAGAACTATTGTGTGATTGAATTTGAAGTGGGCGTGGTTAATGCGCTTCCGCCGGTGCGGAAGTTTGGGCCCTTTGAGGACTCCCCAGGAGTTCTGCACTTGAGTTTGAAAAGTATGAAATGTCCTGGCCAGAACGAACACATTTCTCTGTTCTTGCGGAGTATGCAGCAGCCTTAAGTGTGTGGGCAGAGCATCCATAGTTTAGGAGCTACAGCCTCAAAAGCTCAAACACCACAGGCTTTAAGGCGAGTGCGTGGGACAGACAACAGGTTTAACGTACATGACCAGGTTTAACGTACATGACCAGACAGCGGGCTGATCTGTACAATGCTCTGTAAGTAACAATGAGAAACTGGATCCTATACGCCAATAGAGCCAGTGAAGAGTATAGGGGTAATATGAGTCTATTTGACCCAGTGAGTAGTCGTACAGAAGCTTTCTGGATTGCCTGCAGACGATCAAGTGCAGACATACTGAGTGTGTGTGGTTGGTGGCTGGTTTAAGCAGCCTCACCTGACCTGAGTCAGACTGATTGGACTCTGGGACTGAGGTGAAGCTGCACACCTGTGGTGCATTTAGTAATCAAGCCCACAGGTTAAACCAGCCACCCCCACACACACTCAGGATAGAGCCCTGACATGTCAGCATTTCACCATCCGCTCTGCAAACAATTCATTGTGCATCTTTGCAATAAACCGGCTTCAACATCACCCCGTGTCTTGTCCTCTGGGCCCTGAACAAGCCCTTTTGTGTGGCTAGTAGCTGGGACGTTGCTACACATACTAAGTGAGGAAAAAAGTGTGTTACAGTAGTCAATGCGGGATGAGATAAAAGCATGTATAAGCATCTCTAGTTCAGCAGTTGAAACTACAGATCTCAGTTTACTAATGTTTCTCAGGTGGAAAAAGCAGGCTCTGGATTGATCAAATATCACCCCTAAATTAAGCAGGTTGGAGTTGGCAGCACAGGAAAGAGACCCAATACTTTGCATGATCATGGAGGCAACCTTTTCTGGAGCAACAACCAGAACCTCTGTCTTATCAGCATTTAGCTGCAAATCATTTTCTGCCGCCCAATCCCTAATGGCGTTGAGACAGTCTGGGAGCCTAGATAACCTAGAAGCCTCAGTAGGTTTGAATGAAAAGTGAAGTTGGATATCATCTGCATATAAATGATATGGAATATTAAAATGTTTATGATCTGTCCCAAAGGAAGCAAGTATAGAGAGAATAACAGGGGCCCCAGAAAGGAGCCCTTTGGGACACCACAAGACAGTGGAGAGGAATCAGACACAAAGTCTCCAATAGAGATGGAGAAACTTCTGTCTATCAGTGAGATAGGATGAGACCCAGTCTAATGCTAAGCCTGATATGCCAGCCCAATCGCGTAACCTCTTAATCAGGATATGATGATTCTACTGTGTTTAACGCAGAACTGAGGTCAAGAAGTACTAACACAGAACAATCACCCGCATCAGAGGACATTAGAATATCGTTGGAAACCCTCAGAAGAGCAGTTTCAGTAGTGTGTTGTTTCCAAAAACCTTACTGAAACTTATCATGAATATTGTGTCTCTCCAACGCAGCAGTGAGTTGATTAGCCACAACCTTCTCTAATATTTTTGAAATGTGGGATTTTAGATATAGGCCTATAGTTATTGGGCAAAGTAGGATCCAAGTTAGTTTTCTTTAAAATGGGCTGGACAGTAGCATGCTTAAAGTAGGAAGGTACACATCCTGTAGAAAGAGAGGAGTTGACAATAGCTAATACAGCAGGGCCGATAGCCAAAACTTAAAAAAATAGGCAACATGGTGTTGCATCCCGAGGGCTAGCAGAAAGCTTCATTTTCCTAATCAAATCCATCAAGTCGTGTAGGCTGATGAGTTGGAAAGAGTCCAGAATGGAAGGAGGAAGAGGGGAGCTAGAGTTGGGCGGGCAGGTCCCAGGATGAATACTAGACCTAATAGTCATTACCTGCTTTGCCCAACTTGGGATGACCCTCGTCTACCAGAAAAGTGGCTCGTTCCGGGCTCCAAGGACAGGACACGGGTTGATGGTAAATCATTGGTTCATCACAGGTTTATTGTCAGGATGAACAGGATGAACCATGAATTGTTTGTAGAGCAGGTGGTAACAGCTGACATGTCAGGGCTCTAACCTGAGTGTGTGTGTGGGCGTGGCTGGATTAACCTTGATTGCCAAATGCCCCACAGGTGTGCAGCCTCACCCAGCCCCAGAGTCCTTACTGACATGTGGACTCCACAATCAGAAAGCCGTCGGATATCATCCACAAGATCAGCGATCTTTGTGTTTGCTTTCTCGAGTGATTTACAGTCCTCACAGAGCATCCACAGCAGTCACCAGGCTAAAAACAAGTCCTTGTAAAAACGTATAGGTAAAATAATCCGGATCTAAAGAAAAGTAGCATAAAATAGTGGGTAAAAGCAAGGTAAAAATGTAAATTATGTGAGGGAAACACTGTATATTATATGCTGGCGTTGCTTTTTTACACTCCTTTTACACAGAACCAAAAAAGCCGGCATAATGCCGCAACCGTGGGTGTTTTTACACAGCATGCTGGCTTTCCGGAATCAGAGGCATGACGCGTGACGCAATACCGTCAGCCGGTGTTGAGGTGCTTTTTCTAGCTGTGTACATTTTGATTGTTAGACACATTTTCACATTTTAGCACATTAGCACATTTTAGTTGATGCGTACAATGGCAGATTCGGATTCGTGCGAGCAACGCTTGTGCGATCAGAAATACTTTGGAGGAGAAATTGAAGAGATGCAAGAAGCGCCACACCCCTGTTGCAGCATCCCGGCTTCTGTGTAAAAGGGACAACAGCCTGCATTCCGGAACACAGGTGTGAATGCGGCAATTTTACCTCCCTCTACAACTCGGGCTCCCCCCCCATTCCGGCTTCGTACCTTTTACACAGAAGGCGAGCCGGAATATTGCCGCAACATTCCTGTAAACGGGGCTATACTTTGTGTTTGCAAAACAAACATTTAGCTGTATTGGAGTGGGTGGTTTTGTCTGTGTGTATAATTGATTGAGGCCAGCTGAGCAATAAACACTATTTAAATTAAATACACAAACGCCCCACATATCATAGTATGAACCGTATTTACATAATGTAAAGTCTATCATTACAACCTACCACTTATTCAAAATTAACATACATTTGTTGTGTTTACACCCACTATAAGTGTGTGTGGGGGGGTATATTGCTTTCAGAAGATAAGATTACAGCCAAACATTTTCATTTACATCCTGCATCCTACAAAATAAAAGTTCATAGTTCCTTCATCCTACAAAAGAAAAATATAGTCATAGTCATTGATTGCTATAGATGATTGTTTTAATTGTCTTGTTCAAATGAACTGGGTCAGGACCTGTGGCTAGACAGAACATGGCATGGTTTCAAGTGGTTTTATGCTTGGGATGGGTTTTTGCCACTAGGCTGCACTGTCCCCATTAACAGTCAACAGTCAAATCTCTGAAAACATTTCAAAGCACATTTGTTGACCCATTGATGGTTTGTTTTAATCTATATGGTAAGTTATTATTTTGTGTGCATGTTTGTATGGGTGTTTGGCAGTGTGGGGTTTATAGTTGGAGGTTTGGTTATGGCAATACTGAAATTGTACAATTTTAAGTGTCAGATTCTTTTAAATATTCATAAAAAATGTTTCCTTCTAATACTTTGGTTCCTTATTAAAAAAAGGTTAACCTCCATCAGATGGTAACAAAATACTAAAAGCACTAAATGACATCTTTTCTTTATTTTTTTAAATCCAGAATGTTATCTCATCCACTCTTAATGCATGGATCTTTCAGGCGATGTATGGTCCACACACCCATGCCACACGCACGGTCTCCTATCCTCGTGGGACCTGACCAGGTCAAGACCACTAACGGTGATGTTTCCCGCATGTTCCAAAATAATAGACACAGCCTTCCCATAGAAACCCGCAAGGCAAGCTGAAGCTTCTTGGGTTGAACATGCCTGTTCTTGGCGCACAGCACTGCCCAATTGTTGGAAGCCTTGAAAAAAGCAGAGCCTGGCGCTGCACCTTTTTACTGTTGCAAAGCAACCACAGAATGTTTACATCTAAACCTATAGCTGACGTTGGGTGCTTCTTTCTAGAGTTGAAACTCTGGGTGTCCAAGGTTGCTCGGTTTTGGTTTTCAAAACGTTTTGTCGTGTGGTTAATGGCAAATGCCTCCATTTCTAGCTGTAGCCTAGGCAAACGTCCACAGTTTCACGTTCATAGCTTTTATCTTATATTATAAATAAACCGGGCTGTAGCAAACTTACAGCTACCTGCCACTAAAAGTGGCTGGTGCAGGGCTTCTCTGGAGGACAGGACGCTGGCGGATGTTGGGAACCGGTTCATTGAAAGGATGAAGAATGGTTTTGTTGGCAGAGCAGGTGGAATTTAGCCGACATGTTAGCATTTGGCAATCGAGTCCTCTCCTGAGTGTGTGGTGATGCTGGTTTAACCTGTGGGCTTGATTGCTCAATGCACCACAGGTGTGCAGCCTCACCTCAGCCCCAGAGCCCAGTCAGCCTGACTCAGGTCAGGTGAGGCTGCTTAAACAGACACCAACCACACACACTCTACACGGGCCAAATGGTAACTTATAGGCCTACAGTACGTAGATCAATTTATATATTTCATCTACACATTTTAAAGCCACGAGTGTGATCAATATCACTCAATTTCATGAGATTTGTGATTGTGAACACTGATGTTTAGGGGGGTTACTGCATCATATTAGCACACCCCTAGTGGATGCGTAAGGTATTACAAGCATACAATTCTCGACCACAAATCTCGGGCTTCAGCGAGATCAGTGCTTTATGCTCCCCCGGTTCCACGCTGACACATAAACACTGATGTGTTCATACTCTCTGTGCCTGTAACACCAGCGGTGACCTCTTCACCTCTGACCCCTAGGTTCTCCTTACCGAGGGTATAATAAGGACCTTCCGCTGAACAAGCACACCTACTTATTGCTCTCATTGTGTGTGTGTGTGTGTGTGTGGGTGTGTGTGTTGGATTCTGTAAGGATTGGAAGAACATTATGTGTTTCTGATGGTGTGTATGAAGGTACATTTTGTGTGTGTGTGTGTATGTCCCTAGCAGCCTGCTGCATTGCCAGAGAGGATTGTGCTGTTTTGAATTTGATACGGTATTCACAATGCAAGCCTCACCCGTGGAAATAAATATTTTCTCCAGAAACATTCAAACGTTGAACTGGAGTTCAACTTGAGTATTACAAACGGTGATGCACTTAAATGTTCTCTAGGTTCCCAAGCACCAGAACAAAAGAATGAAGAAAAACTAAACGTACTGCTGGAAGACAACTTGTCACAACTTGACATGTAGTTTAGTGGGATCGCTGTAACTGAATGGTCCGGACCCTAGCATATCTTTTCACATCCCACATTCAGAAGCCCGGCCCAATACTACATTTAGTTTAGACGCAGATGCCTGTACTTGAACTTGTAACTGTAAATACATATTTGAAACAAACAAACATAAACACGGCCATGCACTTCTATATATTTTCTCTGTAGTAGTAGACTACTTAAATTGAACACTGTAGAAGTTGGATTTAGAGTAGATGGATAGTTCTTAATCTTTATTCTTCCCCGAGGGGAAATTTGGTCATCACAGCAGCAGATGATAAAGCAAAATATCAATATAAAAATATGAGGGATAATTAGGAATAACAGTCAAGTAACAATAGAATAAAAAATGGAATAACAATAAATAAATACAAAATACATTATTTGTATTTACAGTTGGCTATTATGTACAATCATTATAAAGTAGTAGAGTAGGGGCAGACATATTTACTACACACACCTGACTGCTCTCCTTGGTCCTGTGTCCTCTATCAGCTGAATACAAGGTTAATGTTTTTATTTTCTGAACTGAACGGAAGGGTTAGCGGTTTTTCAATAACCCGCAGCTGAACATGAAGAACATTAGCCAGCAGGAGAGCGCTGAGAGCATGAAGGGGAGCTAGCAACGCTCTCTCCTCTGTAATGTCTCTCGGTAATATCCCACACACACAGTGGAACACTGTCAAGGTTCATAAAATGTAGTTTCATCTCTTTGTACTTTTCAAGCACTGTACATTAACTCGGATGTGTGTGTGTGTGTGTGTGTGTGTGTAAGTAAGCAGGCAGGCAGGCATGTACGCGTGACCTTGTGTGTGTATTGCGTACTGGAGGTTTTTATATGTTAAATGGCAGCGGGTGTCCTTGAGGCGGAAGGGCGGGAGAGCCATAAAGCCTTTATGTGTCCATCACGCATGCAGCTGAAAACCCTGCTATTAGCTAAATTACGAATCATAAGCCCAGAGTTTATGGCTCTCCACTGGAAATTTACAGCACTGACATATACATCAGTCAAAATGGATAGTCAACATACCATTATTAAAGCTGAAGAGGCACATATCCTCTGCTGTGTGTGTGTGCGTGCATGCGTGCGCGTGTGTGCGTGCACGTGCACCTGTGTTTGACATTGTATTGAGATTAATTTCAGTCTACAAAAAGAATTGCCTTAAACTTGTGTGTGTGTGTGTGTGTGTCGTGAGTGGTGCTGCATTATTAAAGATACAATTACTACTGCTGTATCTACAGTATCATGTGTCGGTGTGTTAAACAATGCAGTATGAAAGGTGTGTGTGTGTGTAATGACTGCAAGCATCCATCACTGTTTCACTGACACTATCCATTTATACACTTGTATCCATGTTCACTCACTCACTCACTCACATACTCAACTCACACTCTCTCATGCACATGCAGACAGAGACACACACACACACACATAAACACAAGCACATGCAGACAGAGACACACGGCCATATGTTACAGCAATATGTTTAACATGAATCACTCACATGCACAGTTGGTAATGTGGCATAGTTTGATTCATGTAGGACATGTTTAATTGGTCTGTAAAGTCCCATTAGTTTGATTGTGATTGGCCCGTTGTACCTGACAAACAGAAACTATAACGTGAATAATAAAAACTACTACCATCATGTTTTAATTCTAAGATTTCTTATTCAATTTTTCATTAAAGACCACATTTTTGAATTTGGTCATTGTATCTAACCAAGTCTCGCGAGAGTTGAGTTATTGCAGGAAGAGAACGATAGAAACGTGAGTAAGAGTTGGAGAGAGGAGTGTCAGCAAGAGTTTGTTGTGTTGGACTACAGAAAGCGTAGCTTAGTGTTATCTAAAATATTTAATATTTTTTAAACGACGATGTGGCTCGCAAGACGATGTGGCTTGCGAGGATCGCGAGATTTCAGAGCGAGACTTCTCCGCATTAGTCATTTAGAAACTGATGTGAAAATGGGGTCCAGGTTGAAAAAATCAATTGACTGTGCATGAAGGATGCAGGCTTTTATTTCAGACATCCAGACATCCAGAGTCCAAGGAGAACACACACACACACACACACAGGGTCTCTTCAGGTGCACTGAGGGGGAATAACGGAGGATGTCGTCGTAAATACATTTTTATCATTCACACCCTCTTAATCACACACCATCTGCAGTGTGTGTGTGGCTATGGGTGTGTTTGTGTGTGTGTGTGTGTGCGTGCGTGTGCGTGCGTGTGCCTGTGTTTGCTTCATTCGTCGAGTGTAAACCAATGGGTGACGTCACGCAGGCTACCTTACCCATACTTTTTACAGTCCATGATTTTAGCCCACGTTCCTTTGTGTTTTCGTTGCCTAGGAGATGTCTGTGTCTCCCGTTAGTGATGTATAGCACATTTTATATCTGTTAATATGTGGACGCTTTTATTATTTGAGAGGAAACATTTGGTGTAATTGCATTGCCAAAGGCATAACAAATGAAATAGGCATAGCTATTTCATTGTAATGTAATATAATGTTATGTTATATATTTGTATTGACAAGCTTTGTTCTTCATTACGATAATGTGAAACTAATAATAATACATATACGGTTGCAAGACAATATAATATTAGTTTGCAATATATCATGTATCACACAATATATAATATCATATCACAATATATTATAGGACACACTATCAAATATAATATTATCACATTACAATATATTGTAAGATATGCGTATTCTATTCTAATGAAAGAGTTATGCTAAGTAACCTATGGGGAACCGCACCAAGTGCTTTGAATTTAAATAGCCTTTCTGGGTAATTCTCATATCTGTCTTGATTCATCACCGTGAATCATGGAATTATTATTTTATTCAGGCCTTAATGGACCTGGCGACTGTAGATTCCCCCCCAACGGTTGGACTGGTGATTTTCCTTAAAGGTCATTGGATGGAGGTCTGTGTATCATTATCCCCATGTCACTTAGAGAGGGTTAGTCTTCATGACAGGGTAAAAGCAGAGAACATGGACATCCTACCTTAATGAACCACCGCAACGCTCTCTCCTCACCTTCAATTATCTTCCTGTCCTCCTTTTCCCTGGACCTTTTCTTTCTCCTCCTCCTTTCTCCCTCCTTTTCCCTGTACAATCTCTCCTCCTCCTTTTCCCTGAACCTTTTTTCTTTCTCCTCTCTCCTTCCCTTTTTCCTGGACCCTTTCTCTTCCTCTTCCTCTCCCCTTCCTCCTCCCTGACCTTCTCTCCTCTTTGTTGTCTGCTGTGCTCCAGACGGTAATAATCTAATGACTTATTGTGATGTGGAGGACACACAGATGCATGCACAACAAGTGTTCTTAAATGCTGCCCTAGAGGACATGGCGTATTGCGGTGTACATCTGCATGCACGCAGACAGTAATGTTGAAGTGGTTGAGCCCTCGGTGGGCCGTGCAGAATGGACTTCTTGTTATGCCATCTGAAGCGCCTGAGAGGCTGAACATGTGTGTGTGCCAAAAAGATGAATAAAAACATTATGAATTATGATGGCGAACCAATTTGCTACACAATATGCGATATAAGTGCAAGTGTAAATACACAGGCACTGCTTTGTAAGTGCATTGAATACTAGACTAGAGCTTATGCTGATACAACAATGGAAACACAATCACACACAATTAAAATGTGAAATTATAGAGAGATTTACAATAGTAAAGTCACAAACAATAGTATTCCCATAGATGCCAGACTCTATTCTAAATAGAATGGTTAGATTTCAACGCACAAATAGTACAAACAGAAATGTCTAGAAACATGTTGATATATGTCATTGTATGATGTTACCGTCTCAATATACACTACATGTTCACCTGGTTTTCCACTGTTTGAACCGCTCCTTCTCTCTACTTCCCCTCTTCTCTTGTTTTTCATTAATTCCTTATCCTTATATCTCTCTCTCTCTCTCTCTCTCTCTCTCTCTCTCTCTCTCTCTCTCTCTCTAATGTTACCAATCATCCTCAGATCACACCTATTTCCCCCAGTAACCTCACTCGGTGTGCACTTACTTGGCTTGTGTGTGTACATGTGTACGCACTCATTTGTGCACGTGTGTGTGTGTGTGTGTGTGTGTGTGTGCGCGCGCATGGACACCACATCAATCCCACACCAGTGCAGGGACATACGTTAACCCCTGCTGAGAGAGAGGGAGAGAACAAGGAGGAGGTAAAGAGAGAGAGGAAGGGAGAAGTATGGCTGAAATTAGAACATTTGGCTCTGTGGAAGTGGAAAAGGGAGGTAATATGAAAGAACATAGGAAAGAGAGTGAGAGAGGAGGTGAAGAGAGGGAGAGAACATGAGATACGGAAGAGGGTGAATAGGTTGCAGTGAAACTGTTGCAGTAAACTGCAGGGCAGCGTGGGGCTAGCTAATGGACCCAATGGCTAATAGAAGCAGCTCTACGCAGGCTGGTAAAAAAAACGGACCCAGGTGGAACTAGACCACCATCAGTACACAGGAACCCGCTGTGCTGCTCAGCCACACAAGATGGAGAGGGAGAGCTTAATAGACGGACAGCCCTGGTGGATGTGGTGGGGGTGGTTGCGGTGATTAAACTGAAAGAAAGGGAGTGATTGAGAAGAGGTGGAATATACAGGGTTAATTGTCGCCATGGTAATAAACCAATGGGGGGTGAAGGAGAGGACCCATGGGTCTTTACAAGGTCCCGGCTCTCAATTAACCAATCACTATCCACCACCTGGGATCCCACTTAACGTAGAGGCCCCCCACCCCCCCACAGCATGGAGAGGCAGGTGTCTGTGGGCGTATGACGAACTGTTATTGTCATGAAGTGTTTGTGCTCATAGATTCATGTGGCTGATGAGTGATCTTAATGAATGTTGTGAAGGCGGTGCTGGGTGTTGGTGTCTAAGCTGTGCTCTCTGATGGTAACTGGGCCCCGCGTGGGGTCTGACCGGCTCTGCTTTTAGCTCACATGTTGTGCCTCTTACACCTGGGTTAATGTGCTGTAGTGGTGCTGTGGTTTTCTGTGGTTTAAAAAGGTATAGTTAGCATTTATTATAGTTAAGAAAAATCATTTAGCAAACGGAAGCTAGTTTTGGAGACTCATAACTGGCTTAATTTAGGAAAATGTTTAAATGGGGTAAAAAAAATCAACCAACATATGGTTGTGAAACTAGACCAAATTGGACATTTCTATCTTGTGTGGTAATTGCCTCCACAATGTGTAAAAAAAAAGACTATTTGAACTTCACCTCTCAAAACTCTGCCTAGAAATTCAGCATTTTGGAAGTGTCAAAATGTAGGGCATAATCATTTAAAACGACCCCTGAGTAAGAACAATCTACCATTCATGTGTGGATGAAGAGGTCACCAGGTTTTCTAAAAGACCCACTTCGCCAGGAAAACCTAGAGAAACAAACCCCACTTCCTCTCCTCCTATAAGTAAAAAAAACCCCTCCCATCTCTCTTAAAAGTGTCTGTTAGCACTGAGGCTTATGGAAATGATTTGAACACAAAGGTGGCAGACGGCGGTGGATATGACCCACGCTGGGCTACCTGACATGGCACATTAGCTGAGGTTAGCCTGGGTTAAGCCTGGGAAGCTCACAGCCGCTCAGCACCAGGGGGGGTAATTAGCATTTCACCTGGGAGATCTCCACCTGCCTCTGGTCCCCTGTAGAGGCTACACGTCACTCATGTGTCTAGGAAACTCCACAGACTAGCGACATGCCATGGACATTCTGATTCACATTACTTACTTTAAGTATAAACACAAAAATAAAGTAAGGCAATAAAATATACAAATTTGATATAGAGAAAAATATGCATATACACAGATAATTTCACATACAGTGGCTCAGATGTCGGGGTATTGCACTTTATAGGGGTTTTTATGGGCGGCTTGTAAGTCGCTTTGGATAAAAGCATCTGCTAAATGACTGAATGTAATTGTAATGTGTTGGAAGGCATCTCTCTTGGCAGTGTGCTTAGCTCTGTTGTTGTGCTATTTAAACATACAACACACGGCGCTTTAGCATCAGATTGGTGGAGCCGTGAGTAGAGGGTCTAATGCTAGAGGGACCCGCGACTTCAGCGAGGGGAGTGGACTTCAAGCCCCAGGATTCACCTCCATCATGGAGATGTTGGGGGGGGGGCACCACCACCACCACCACCACCACCACTCATGTCAGCCATTTAAAAGGTGTGTGTGTGTGTGTGAGATTTGTGTCTTTGAGAAAGTGATTGATATTTATGCTGTGTGTTTCTGTTCGTGCCTTTTTTAATGTGATACACACACACACACGCACACACATGCACAAGAAAACAACAACACACACACAAAGTGCAGTGGAGAGATTTACATCCATTGACAAAGTAATACGCTGGGTGGTGAGCGTGTTATAAAACTCAGCCTGTCCCCAGTATGTGAATGATGATAACAGCTTCTCTTAATTACCCAACCCCTGCTCACACGCACACACACACACACACACACACACACACACACACTCTGGTATCCCCGTACTAATTTGTCATTCTCCCTGATGAGGCAGAGGCTACAGGAGAGAGTGAATGTGTGAATGTGTTAACAGTGATGACCCCACCCCTGTGGGATGTTAACCCCTCCTCTGCCGAATAGTAGTAAATGGGCCTGGGTGTGTGTGTGTGTGTGTAATATTAATGTGTAATAAATCAAGTAAAAAACTTTTCTTTTTTGGCATGCTTTTGTTGAGTTGGCACATATGTGTAGGAAAACGTTTAAAAGTTTAAAAGTAAAACATAAAAAATTATATATTTTTATTTTAGGTTCATGCCAAAGAAATGGTTGTTTTTTTCTGCATGAATTACCATTGCAGTGCAGATTTAAGAAGTTGAACTTCTAAACCGCTGTTCTCTAGTTTCTCAGTGTTTAAAAATAAACAGCGTGCCCAGAGCGTGGAGAACACTCATACTGTTGGAAATAATGAGCTGAAAGGTCAGGGAAGAGAGAGGAGAAACCTCCGTGGAGTGATCGTCGAGTGTTGCCTAAAAGCATGGCGCAAACTGCAATCGATCATCTGGTGTGTGTCTGAAACTACAGAACCGGAGTGGGACTGGTTTGGAACAAGGGATCACAACAAACACATTTTCTTTCTTTAGTTCTTTAGCCGGTGGAACCAATGAGAAGATCAGCGAGGAGTAGGAGTAAATGGCAGTTAGCGTTCACCCTTCAGTGGGTTGTGTAGGCCGTAGGGCATGGATGCTTGATGCTTGATGCTTGACCTTCTCAGGCCAGAGGAGCTGAGGAACCTCTTGACACCAACTTCAACGTTGAGCTCCACCACTGGTGACTTCATTTTCTCCAAATGGTTTTGGTTCTTGATTATTGGAGCTGTATTCACAAATCTGCAGATAACCCAAACAGTGCTGAATGTATGTGATTAGGTGGAGATTATTTTAGATCAGCGTTTATGTTCACGCAAGCTGGGAATGTAGGATATCTGTGTGATGGTGTTTGCCCCAATTGCAGCAACACCCTCATGCACGCACAAGCACGCACACACACACACACACACACACACACAAGCACACACACCCACACCCCATTCCCCCTCTCTAACCAGAGCATCTGCAATCACTAATGAGCAGATTAAAGGGGGCTCCACGTCTTCACACGGGGAGATGGAAGTAAACAGCCAATCAGGGACATATCTAGGTCATCCAGCCCTCTTCTGATTCACTGGGGGATACCCTGCGTCCCAGCCCTCCTCCATGCACGACGACCCTGTTACACCAGGGCTGCACTTAAATCACCTAATCGTGTCGGCATCGGTGCCAACTTGCCGTTACATGTACGCTCCGTGCGCTTGCGCCACAGGGCGGGAATTGAAACTCAGCAATTTTCCAAAGCATGGAAAATCTTGGACGGAGCCATCGGACACGGGCAGTGAAGCACATTTGCCAGCCAAATGCAAAAGCTGACGAAGCATTAATTAAACACTATGCTTGATGGCCCCGTTAGTCTGCCTGGTTAGCACACTGCCTGGCCCTCACACCAGGGTAGCTCTTAAAGAGAACCAGGTGGTCCGCTGTGCTGCCAAGGCCTCCGTACCGGGACATGGATCAACAATCGGGCACCTACCATCAAACTCAATCCCCTGGGTTTTACGGCCTTGGCTGGCTATATGCACGGAACATGGAAGTACTCTACGTTATGGTTTATAATAAGAATCTCTTCTATACGTTATCTTGAAAACCACAATCTCTTGTAACCTGGAAGGCAGATGTTTGCTGTTCTTCTGGTGTGTTAATGGATTGGATGGGGAAGTGTGTAGGGGATTATTTATCCATGGTGAAACCAGAGATAATCATCTACCAGTCCGTCCGCCAGCGCTCCAGCAAGGCGCGGAGGAAGCGGTTGGTTGGGAGTGTCCAGATGAGAGGGAGAGATTGGTTTCCTTGTTCTCCAGTTCTGCCCCCCCCCCCCC
>OMKN01049363.1:1995-17200 GCA_900302345.1 Melanonus zugmayeri | reverse complement strand
CTGTGTCTGTCTGTGTGTCTGTGTCTGTCTGTGTGTCTGTGTGTCCATCCATTGACTGATCAGTGTGTGCTTGTGTGTCTTAGGGGTGGAGAGGAGAAAAAGACCCAAAATGTGTTGTGTGACAAAACCTGTAAGCTCTGCTGCTGGGACATGAAGCTGCAGGTGCTATTATCACACACACACACACATGCACGTGTACACACACGCACACACACACGTACACATGTGCGCACACACACACACACACACACACACACACACACACATGCACACACACACAAACGCGCACACACACGCACACACACACACGCGTACACACACACACGCACACATGTGCGCACACACACACACGTACACACGCACGCACACACACACACACACACACACACATGTACACACACACACGTACACATGTGCGCACACACATACACACGTGTACACACACACACACGTGTACACGCGCACGCACGCATGCACACACACACGTGTACACACGCACGCACGCATGCACACACACACACACACGCACACAGACATGTGTACGCACACACACACGTCTTTACTATTGGTTTCTTTAATGTCTTCTCCTAAAGGTAACCCAAGAAACGGATAATCTGATGATTCAACAAATCACGGCGGCGGTGGACCAAAAGAAAGAGAAGGCCCCGCCCGACCAGGCGGTGGTTGAGATCCCAGCGACCACAGACGTGGAGCTTCGGCCCTGGCAGGAAACCAGGAAGGAAGAGGCGGGAAGTCCAAAGCCCAGCCAGGCGGTGAGACGGAGAGGAGGAGACAAGACGAGTGACAGCCTGTCCACTAGTAGCAGGTAGACCTTGTTCATTATTCATGAAAGCTTTCTTTGACACACACACACACACACGGGCACACATAAATGTACATATATACACACACACACACACACACATGGGCACACATAAATGTACATATACACACACACACACACACACACACATAAATGTACATATACACACACACACACAAACACACATAAATGTACATATACATACACACACACACACACATCAGAACCCCATACCCAATTGTTTTTTATTTAGAAGTTTGCATTTAGAAATGTAATAGTACATAATGTACACAATACAATACATACATTTACCTACATTTTCTATTTGTCTGTTTAGTTTCACTGATCATGTTTCATTATGAATATAAATGTGTGTGTGTGTGTGTGTTTCCACGTTTCACTTACAGTGAAAGTGATAGAAAAAACACTAGATTTGTTGATTATGATCGCCATGATGATGATGATGAGGATGACGAGGATGACGAGGATGACGAGGAGGAGGGCTTTGATTTCCTCGGGAATCTAGCGAAGAAGCCGGAAATTCCTGCCAGTGGTAAGAAATAAAGAGATCGCTGTCATGGTTATAACATCCATCCCATAACGTTGGCCATCAGAGGTCAATTGGCCCGAGTTGTATTAATGCCCCATAAAGAGTGTGTGTGTGTGTGTGTGTGTTTACCCAGACTGGGTGTGGCCAGTAAAAGATGAATTCCTCAAGAAGCTGACCTATGCAAACCTGAAGAGAAATCTAAATCAGCAAATCAGGTAAACGCTTGCTATTAAAAGGATATCAATGGTTTATGTCATCCTTAAAAGGAGATTAGATATTAGATATTATTAGATATATTAGATATATTAGATATATTAGATATTAGATATATTAGATATTAGATATTAGATATAAGATATATTAGATATTAGATATTAGATATATTAGATATTAGATATATTAGATATTAGATATATTATATATTAGATATTAGATATAAGATATATTAGATATATTAGATATTAGATATATTAGATATTAGATATATTAGATATTAGATATTAGATATATTAGATATTAGATATATTATATATTAGATATATTATATATTAGATATAAGATATATTATTGTGTCATGTTATAATATGTCCACAAAGTAAACATATGCTGCAGCTATATAAACCACTGTATTACATTAGCATTAGTGCTACTGTGATTAACCGTGTGTGTGTGTGTGTGTGTCCTAGATACGCACTGTGTAGCAAGCAGCAGGCGGACGTGTGTGAGGAGCTCGTGTTGATGCTGACGGACACGCTCACGGGACAGCTCATTACCGTGGGCCCTGAAGACGTCCTGACAGACAGCCAGCTGGACGAGCTACAGTACGTCCTCGTGGAGCAGGTAATACCGCTCTGCTGATGATGTCACGCTTAAGGGAGACCACATGGGACACATTTAGTCAATGCAAAATAAATAAATACATCATATTTGAAAAGGGCATCTTTAAAAATGTTGAAATTATATTTGATGTATGGTAATACCTTGTTTCCAATATGCTGGTAGCCTCTGTAGGCTATATATATATTTTTAGGTGTACATTTGCAGTATGCATTTCTACTGTATGTGCTTTGGCTCTATTATGGGAGTTGGTGGGTGTGGAGGGGCTAGATTTGGCAGAGCTTTCTGTGTGTGTGTGTGTGTGTCTTTTTTGTTATAATTTTTTGTATATTTGTGTTTAGGACCCCCTCAAAAACGAGACGGCCCATCTCATGGGGTTTATCCTCTAATAATAAATGGTCAAATCTATTTTATGAATGTAATAAAGAACCTTTCTCTGTCAGGCTCGTCGCATCCTGATAACAAACCAGATGGAGGCGCTAGAGAAGAAAGTCAAGAGAGCCATTGAGAAAACTTTCATTGCGCCACAGGTGCAGAAGTTAGATGAGGTGAGAACCGGTTTGCCTTCTTTTCTGTCCATATAGTTTATATTCTACCGTTTAAAAAACACTATATAGACGTTCAGTAGTGATGCTTCCAGGAGATTCACTTATTTTAATCTAAAAATAGTCAGACTTTTACTAGGATGAATAATTACATTTTTGATAGGAAGGCATCTTGGTAATACTAGAAGAGCTATAGCTTTCTATAGATGTACAATATGTCACTTATTTTATAGTTCTTTATAGATTCATTAAAACCAATATTGGATTTAAAAGTTGAAGAATGATAGATGCTCTTATTAGCCTTTGATACTCGTGAACTTGAACTTTTTATCAAAACTATTACAAAAAACTGTTGAGAACAACAAATGTTGGTGTCATATTTGTTTTGGATGTAAAAATCATTTGTGTTTTAGGGTGAGAATGACTTCTGGGTCAAGTTGATAGAGCGCTACCTGACCCCTATCAACGACACAGAAGCACATAAGCAAGAAGTCTCCAGAGAATTAAAATCACTCCGCAATAAGGTGTGTGTGTGTGTGTGTGTGTGTGTGACATTGCTTTTCTTTATTAGTAGTAGTATTATTGCTATTATTATTCATTTTAAATATGTTCACTAAAGAGTTCAAAGCATTTCTATAAGAAATAAGATTTCATTTGACTACAAGACCAGAGAATAAACATACACACATGTACTAACGTAATAAATGGATTAAGGTTTCTGTCAAAATCAAGTCGTTGATTCCTCAGCCAAGGTGTCTGACTTCTCTCTCCCAACCCTCTCCATGTCCAGGCAGTCTTCCTGTATTTCATCATCAACGTGCTGTGGGTGGTCGCGACCTTCTTCCTGCAGCTCATCGGCAATGAAGTCCTCAGCATCAAGATCCCAAAGTACTACCCCAACGGATCGGAGTCGGCCGAGGTTCTCAAGGTATTGAATAGTGTCTTGTTATCAGATGTTTAATATGGTCAATCTGTATGATAAGGGTCTTTCTTTCTTGTTGTTTTAACATTATCTGTATGATGAAGCCATTCAAAGTGTTTGCTTATTCAACACACTTTGTTATAATGATAATAATATTAATAATAATATTTTATAATAACACCCTTATCGCCAGGTGGAGCCACTCAGCTTAATGTTCCTGCTGTCTTTTGCTGTTCTCCTTGTTGTCCAGTTCCTGGCCATGTTATATCACAGGTATACACACACACACACACACGGGTCATGTCTCTTTAGGCAGTTTCATCCTTTTTCTCATCCATGTGTTTAATAATTACTTTCATTACAATGGGCAGAAAAGTGAACTGGATTGGGTTTCGGATAGTGTAACAGCCAACTGTGCTTTAAAGTGTGTGGTTGAAATGGAGATGTCCAGTGTTCTGTATATCTAAGGTGTTTGTAGTTTGCATCGCCTTTCCTTTTAAGACTTAAGTATTTACCTTGAATCATCCACCTGGTTCCCTCTGTCTAGGGTCTACACTCTGATCCACGTGGTGTCCTACCGCAGCAAAGAGAAAGACTACAAGGAGAGAGACGAGGTTAGTGACACACACACACACACATTTCATATTTGTAATTGCCACTATATTGCTTAACTTTCACAAGTGTATTCTAGTAATAACTGTGTATCCTGTGTTTGTGTGTGTAGGAGGATGATGATGAAGAAGGGATGACTTTCAAGAACCCTGCGACATCCAACGGATTAATGATCACTAGTGATGACTTCACATCTTGAGACTTGACCTCACAAGACAACCGTGTGGAAACACCATTTGTCGTAATGAATACGATGTATACCGCTGCTTTTATTTATCAAATTGTTATTTAATTTAAAATGTTCTTGTGTATTTTTGTGGATAGAAAAGATAGTCTTCTTACATTTTGTGGTCTAATAGACACAGCCTACTAGGGAAAATGAGTTTTTACATCATCGCTTAACATGAAATAAAACAGGTATACCGTTTAGTTCAAAGGTCAAGCGGAATCAAAAGAATCAATCATTTCACTTTTCTTCCATACTCATGTATAAATGTAGTACTTTAGGTTACAATGTCTCCATGATAAGGTGGATCATTCTTCTGCAATAACACAAGTGATATTGTGAGATCCATTGATTTAACATCTTTATTTTTAAGTGTATTTAAGTGTATCAATTAAAACAAGTTGACTTCAAAGCAGACCCAATGTATTTTGATCTGATCCGTGCTGTCACTTATGGTATGAATCAACCCAACAAACCAAGGTCCATCAGTCAGGCTTAAAGCTGACATGAAACAAACTATAGTTAACATATATCCATATAGTAATACAAAGAAAAAGTTAAAAGTGGTCCAATTTAATGATAATAATTCCATGAGCTCATACCCTCTTTTTAAGCCACTCACATGAACTCATGGCAACGGGAATCCAACTCAACCATTACCTAAACCAGTGGTTCTCCACTGGTGGGTCGTGGCCCACTTGGCATTTTGAGCGGGGAAGAGACTTCAGCCCAAGTCACACGCTTGTCGTAGGCTGTTGCATTACCAGGTAGGAACAGCATTTTTTCCATGAAGGACTTGGGCTATTTGACCAGAGGTGGCAGCATCATGAAGACGTGATTTAGGCAAAAATATCATTTTCTTAGGGCATTATTTTAAGAGGGTGACGATATGCCAAACCTTAAACTTCAGAAAGAAGCCTGTGTCATTCACAGGCTTCTTTCTTCTTATACTTTCTTCACTAATCTTTCAATGTTAATTCATGTTTCAATGGCTCATCATTTCATTGAGTTTAGCCCCAATTGTCGCTCTGTGTTTTTAACGGTACATGAAGGCATTGTTGATTACTGCAATATTGGTGAATACATTTATTTTTGGGTCGTGACTTAATGGCGAATGATACATGTGGGTCCTGAAGCTGGACCAGTTGTGAACCACTGAACTAAATATATAATATAATTGACCTATGGAAAAAAAGGTGCACATGTACAAAAGAAATAACGCATTCAACTGCATAAATTAGTCTATTTTCCATCACAATACTTTTTAATAAAGTAACTTTGTTTCAATGGATTCAGTATACAAAGGTATTAAATACAATAATTGCAAGGCAATCGTCCAATGTATATTTGAGTAGGTTTGAGCCGTGGGTAAGGCAGCGACCACATTGGCATGGGGAGAAAATCAGTGAATAACCGGGTGGGGGTCATTCACTGAACTGACCCCCAGCTCAAGGTCAGTGTGCTTCTCAGATGGACATGGAAGCTTAAAATGCGACTTATTAGGTGGCTTAGCCCTTTGCAACCAGATTGTTCCCCACACTAGGAGTTTTCAGTAATCAAAGGCTTGGCCAAAACTGCGTTTCTGTCCTCCTCTTCCTCTTCCTCCTCCTCCTCTACCAAAGCTACTGCCTCTGCTGCTTCTGAATCCGTTTCCTCTCCCGCCTCTGAATCCTCCGGCACGGTCACCGCCGCGAAAACCTCCTCGACCGCCGCCGCCGCCAAAGCCTCCGAAGCCCCGGTCTCGGTTGTTGCCCGGCTTCTCTTCCAGTTCCGGAAGCTCCGTGGCAACGGTCAGTTGCCATCGGCGACCGTCCTTCCAAGATTCCTAATGAATAAAAAAAAACATGTGAGGCAACCAGCTGGTAGCTAGATGACGAATTGAGTGTTTTGAATGTGTTTATTACATTTAGGATAGAAACCTAAGGGAGGGCACAGAGGGAAGACCAGAACCACAACTCTCACCTGAACCATGTTGGCTTTGTCAGCAGGAATGTCAAAACAAACTCCCTGTTTAAAACATGAGACAGTCAGTAAACATTTCACCCAGACAACCTGAATCACTTGAGACCAGTCGGTAAGGCTGGAAGTATTCATTCATTAGAGGTGCTACAAGTGGAACGTGGTCGCCATACTTTTCGGCCTTTGAGGAAGCACATTCTGTGGATGTGATTTTCAATGTCGTCCCCGAGCTGTTCTTTGAGGGATTTCCACGCGTAGCCGAGATTGTGCACTTCCTGGGAACAATCCAGCTGCATGGTGGTAAAACCCTGGAAACACACACACGTGCAGTACATTAAAGTCTGGTTGTGTACATTATGCAACTGTGTCATTTCCACTGGACTTTGACCACGTTTGTTTCAAGTCTAGGTTTGCTTAATGTGGTCTAAAATGCAGCTGTTGAACAAGCGAAATACTACTTTGTTCTTTACCTTCCGCTTGATCCTGGTCTATTTGTTATTGTGTCGAACGCATTTCTCTGTAGGGATCACTTCCATAATGCTGTCAAACACTTATAACAAGCGCCTTTAGAGGACCTACATTGAGGCGCTATTGCCCTAAAGCAGTGGTCTTCACCCGGAAGTACTGCAAGGGGGTCCGCAAAAGGTTTTTGTGGAATTTTATGGTAATAATATATTTTGAAATAATATTTTCTAGTTGCAACTTAATGCAGAAACCAATTATTGCTGTCAGCTGACCCCCGGGTTACTGCTGTAACCCTAACCCACGGGGTTACTGCTGTAACCCTAACCCAAATTCCACCTTCAAGTCAATGTTTGCTCCACAGGGAGCGTCCACCTCCATCTCCAAGACCCCTGCCCTCAAGGGTTACAATGGAGATGTTTCGCAGCTGCGTTCTCCCTCAATACTGGACCAATGTCAACAATTGTCTGCATTACTGTTAGACCCCAAATGATAATGACCCAGGTTGAAAAATCCAGACGTTATCCTTTAAAACACATTTTGAAGAAAACCACTAGTATTGTCACGGGGTGTTTTGAGGTTGGAGAGACAAGGAAAGAGCAGGAACCCAAGAGTTAACTGAATGTGAAACGGTGCGTGAGGGCACTCACAGCATCAGAGTTCATGAGCGACCTCTGTTCTAGACTCGTGGCTCCAGAGATGTGGGCCAAGGCGGCTGCCAAGGCCTCCACCGCTCCCCTCTTCTCTATCAGCTCCTCGGCAGACTCTCTGAAGTAACTGATGGCTTGGGCTGGCACAGAGTCAAGGAACCTGGGGACATATGAACACACCCAATACCTTCATAATCAATGATGATCGATTGATGATTTATTTCATCAAAGTAATGGTCCACCACCGACCTGAGAGCATCCTTGCTTGAGGACTTTATGATGTCATTAGCAGTGGGAACACCAACCCTTTTGAACAAGATGCCCTGAAGAACAAGAGAAAAGGATTTTTACTAAGCGTGCTGTGGAAACAATCACTTGTTTTCTAGCATTATTACAGACCATGAACATGGGGATTTCACTTGGTCACATAAACGGTGACGGGTGGAGTTAACCTGTGTAATAGGTCAACGGTGTCGAGACAAACCCCGCTTCTGAGGTGATGCCACAGAACGGTATAACCGGCTCTTCTTCATTTAGAGTCAATCCTTTACACTTGCACAAAACAACTCTGTTCTCTGCTCACTCACAGCCTTGTGCTCTACGTAGTGAAGCTGGGATTCTTCCTTCCTCTGGTAGAAACAGATGCAGACTCCAGTCCTGCCCGCTCGTCCCGTACGCCCCGAGCGGTGAATATAGGACTCCACATCCTGAAGAACCAAACGTTACAAACATTACAAATGGATTCATCAGAATCACAATTGACGCGTTTCCATTTCAGAAAAGAACATTTCCCACTGACACATTTCTCTCTCACACACACACACACACGGTGTAACAGGGAAGAAACAAATTATGAAAAAGGGATTCATGTCGAAATACAAAAATGTATACGCAATGTACTACAAAGAGAGTAAAAATGAGTAAAGGCAGGAACAGAAGTGATAGAATACCTTGGGAGGAGAGCACTGAACCACCAGGTCCACCTCGGGGATGTCCAAGCCTCGGGCCGCTACGTTAGTCGCCACCAGAACCTCAAAGGTCCCGTTCCTGAAGCCCTTCAGGGTGATCTCCCGCTGCTTCTGAGGGATGTCTCCGTGGAGAGACTGGGTGTTCTGCAAGAGGACGACGTTTCACTTATTACGAAAGGTACGAAATAATGATCTGATGAGATATCACAGCAGATTACTTCGTTATAACACTTGACTCGCATTGACACTGATCTCACAAATGGAGGTAAAAATGGTGCAAGTATTGTGTGCTTTGCATCTCCGAATTACAGACATGAAAGAGTTACCGTGGAGAGCATCTATAAATGTCAGTTGTTGACATCATGCACAATGTGTAACCAAGTTGTCCACGATAGTTTCCACTTATTTACACATATCCAAAGTCAGTTTTAATCCACTTATTTACACATAAGTGGAAATAAGTTTCCACTTATTTACACATATTGAACGTCAGTTTTAATCTGTATTTGATACAGTCCATGTGCGTTACACCCACACCGGAGCTTGGTTGGTCACAGTGTTTGACCTGCTTTGTGCTGCTGTAGCGCTAGCGGGACACACTTCTAAACAGCTATTTGAATGTTTTTTAAATGTGACTTATCCAGTTGAATTGCATTTTAGTTAGGCTAATGTTTAGGGCAAGGTACTTTATAGAGCCATCGTTTGGTCAATAGCGGCGAATAACAGGAGTGCTGCTGCCTGACGGCTTGTGGGCAGGTCTACACCGTTAGACACACGGGACTTATACCGTCGCATCTTTAGTTCACCGTCACTCATTCAGAGCGGGAATGTCTGTTGAATATCCAATCTTTCTAATAACAAAAAAAACCAAGCTGCTACTGCCCCCCCCCTGGCAACAATTGCTCCTGGCCCGGCCCCTCTGTCAAATTTAGAACCCATTGTGGCCCGCGAGTCAAAAAGTTTGCCCACCCCTGATCTAGTACAATCTCAGTTGATCCACTTCATTTGCTTGCCTCCATGGCTGCAGCACGCTGTGTTTGTGTGCCAATTTGTTTTATATCTGGCAACCCGGGGTACTCAGAGAATAGTGAATCACACAAATACACCCAAATGTCAGCATGGACATTTAAATTAGAACATCCCAGCTGTAGCAGCGTTGTCGGAGAAGCCATGTTTCCTTAATCTCTGATGACCTATCATGGTCATTTTATGATTTACCACAGTACATGTGTTACATACCTTTAATGATACATCATCCTCCAAAACTTTGCCAAAATACATATCAACATAATATATCATGTATTTGTAAGTGGAAAAATGACTACAAAACAATTACAATATTTTTGTAATGATTTATGATTTGTTTACTCGAGTCCATGTTTGCACCCCTACCGTGTATGTGACAAAACGTTTGCGTCTCTACCTGTTTGATGCTTGGGTTCATTGACAGCTCGTTCGCCTCCTTCTTGGTCTCACAGAACACAATGGTTTTTCCATGGCTACCACTGTAAACCTGGATCACGTCAGCCAACACCGCTGCGCGCTGGGACCAGTGGCAGGTTATGGCTAGATGCTGCAGCAGGATAAGGAGAACCAAGGAGATGGGAAAGAAAGTTAGAAATAGATTAGAACTTTTTGATAATGGCATAATGTTTACTCATTCTAAACCTGTCAAAAAAGGTTCTGTCCCATTCAAATAATCTGAAATATTTTGTGCCGGTTCTATTGGTACACATATATGATATATCATTAGAAAGGGTAATCATTTCTGGAGCGAATGGGGGGATATGTGGAGATAATCGTGCAAATAGTATTGTGCAGGACGTTCAGGAAGGGCAGGGGGGTCATTTGAAAAATTCACAAAAGTTCACACACACTCTTTAGCATACAGCTTGATGTCCAAAGGGCTGCAGGGCCAGGAGCAAGGAAGATATCGGACCAGACAGTCCGGTCTCCAGCCCGGCACTCTGCTCCACGTCCAAGTCTGACAGCAGCTCACAGAGCGGAAGGATTGCTGTGGCCCGACGTCACAGACAGTGGACGGACGTCACAGACAGTGGACGAGGCAGCAATGGAGGAATGTATTCTTCACAGACGAGGCAAGGTTCTGTCTGAGAAGTATTGATGGTCGTTTGAAGATATGGAGAAGGCAGGGAGAACAATTTGCTGGTAATTGTGTCCAGCCAGTTACAGCATCCCGGGGTGGAAGTGTCATGTTTGGGCAGGAATTTCGTTTGGCTGGACGGACCCAGCTTGTTCCCATAGCTGGCAACCTAAACAGTCCCCGCTACATTGCTGCGGTAACGCAGCCACATGTCATCCTGTGCCCAGTTGATAGGCAATGGCTTTGTGTTGCAAGATGACAACGCACACCCTCACCGAGCCCGGATCGTGAATGCATTCTTGCAGCAAAATGGCAACACACGCATGGAGTGGCCCGCCTGCTCACCAGACCTGAATTGCTGTGAGAGCAGTTGGGGCGAGCTACCCAAATGCGGATTCAGGCTCACACTACTCTTGCTGAATTGCGTGTCATCCTCATTCAGGAATGGAATGCAATGGACCGCATAAATCGGTCGGTCCACTCCATGCCATGCAGATGTACTGCGTGCATCCATGCTCAGGGTGGATATACAAGTTACTGAGCAAACAGTTCTTTGCAACTGGTATTGATGGAAATAAAGCTTATGTCAATTACAGTTCAATGGGTCAGGTCATTGTTGGTTTCCAAGTGTTACAACATGGCTTGCTGGTTTGTGCATTTTGTAAATTACCCCCTTGCCATTCCTGAACAATACTGTGAATATCCCCAAATATCCCACCATTTGATGCAGAAATGAATACTATTTCCAATGATATATATGTAGTAATAGAAACTGGTAGAAAATATTGCAGATTACTACTACTACTTTTTTTGACAGGTTTAGTTAGTGGTCAACTAGTATTGTGTCCATGTTCAAAAGACATGTTAGTAGAAATGTGTACGCATCAGTAGAAAAATCGCACGTGTGCTTTGCACATCTTTTATGTGTTGGCGGCCTCTTGCGACAGGATCACTTGAGACACACTCACCTCTACAGTTGTGGCAGTTTTCTGGGTTTTCTTCCCGATCAGATCAACGTGTTGGAAGCTCGGTCTCATGTACTTCTTGGCGACCTCGTACACCCAGGGCGGGCAGGTGGCCGAGAAGAGGAGCGTCTGTGGGTTGGACTCATCGCCTGAGGAGACAAAGACCAACAGTTCAAATGTCATGAAGACACATGAATCAATACATTGTTACACAAATACACAAATAAATAAAATGTGAGGTACCTTCAGGTCCCTAAAGCATCTCACCTGGCTTATAAGATGTAGCCAATATTTCCTCAACCTGCTCTGCAAACCCCATGTCAAGCATTTGGTCGACTTCGTCCAGAACCACATGCTTGAGTTTGGAGAGGTCCAGTTTCTGGTTCTGTAGGTGGTCTTTGATGCGACCCGGGGTTCCGACCAACACGTCGATTCCATTACGGATAGCGTCGACTAGGGGAGACGAACGGAGACAGAGGACATACAGCAATGTGTCACTTATTTGGCATCGAGTGAGAGACTGTGAAGTCACTATATCCCACTACAGGGGATCATTCTTCACATGTTGAGCGAAGACTCACTCTGTGGGTTGTAAGAACTTCCCCCGTAGAAGCAGGTAACAGACAGTCTCTTGGTGACATCTTTGAAATCTTTAGCGACCTGGATTGCAAGCTCCCTGGTTGGGGTCAATACCAAGACCTAAAGACACCACCACCACCACAACAGGTAGAGAAATAAAAAGTCAAGTTAAAAACAAATACAATCCAAGAGGGGGGTCAACACTAGTATTCGGGATGTAATCGTGGATGCTTCAGTACCTTGGGAGGCCTTCCTCTAAACCAGTCCACAGACTCATTCTGGATTTTTTCCACCAACGGGACGGCAAATGCGAAAGTCTTTCCTGTCCCAGTTCTGGCCTGGCCAATGACATCTTTTCCGTTATACACAGGGTTAAAGGTCTTGATCTGGATGTCGAACAGGTAAGTGACGCCACGAGCTGGGGAGAGAGCCAAGTGGATAAAGTCAGAGAGAGAAGCAAATAATCCAGGCAATCGAGGATTTACAAATTACACAAAATAATGACCTAATCTGTTGGCTAAAGTAAATATGAGTATTGGATTACATTGTTATATTTACTATTTACATTTAATAAATAGATTTTAAATAGATGTAATACCACAAGTATATTTATACAATGCATCTACAATTACTGGTAGACCCAAGTAGCACATTCTACAATGGTTGTTAATGAGCAGAATGACAGCAAGGTCAAAAGTGACGCTTCATGTGAACCCAGTCTCACAGGAAGCAGTAGCAGCAATTTTCATCAATATACAGTATTGGTTCACTGTAGGTTTAAAGACATGTTTTTGTCTGTTATGAAAGCAATAAAAGCATAGGTACATATGCATTTCAATATAATCAGTGACTAACGGTTCACTCATGATGTGATACGACTCACAATATTGGGTTCACCATACAATTTTCACAATTGTTTTAACAAAATGAGATTGAAGACAAATGACTGAAAAAGTTTCCTTTTCTTATTTTCACTTTTGATTTTCTGATGAACTGTCCAAAACAATGCAAACTGAAAATATCTTTTGTGTAAAATAACAAAAACTGCAATTTCAAAATCAAAAAAATAAATGTCATTGTGATTGTAAGAAGTAGAGATAGCGCCTTCTGCTGTTAAAAAAAGGAATCGCGATTCAATTTTAATCTCAACCGATGTGAGCCGTCACACATTTGATTCTATTTTTAACTGCATCACCAAGGCCGGATCTACCATATGGGCAACCTGGGCAGGGGCCCAGGGGCCCTCAGCAGGAAGGGACCCTCGAGCCCAGGGGGGGAAAAAAAATTATATATACATGTCATGCTGTGCCGGGGGCCCCCCAGCATGATCAATCAATGTCATGATTGATCGTTATGGTCCGTTAGCAGCAATGCATTCTCTAATTGATTCTCCCACATGGGATGTCACTTTTGCGATTATTCCAACGGCTCTTGAAGACAGCATCACATTCCGACCGTATTTGAATGCAGCACCATCACCTGACCTCAGAGTGCGGACTGGTCAGGTGAGGACAGGACAGGACAGGTGTGTGTGTGAGAAGGAAAATCAAGGAGCGTAATGGAGGAGAATAATTCTAGTTGGGATATCAACAGCTTGAGTCGAAAGCCCAGCGGGGCAGCAAAGAAGAAAAAGAGTGGAGAGAGAAGTGGCCGTGGTAAAAATCGTTCCCCTCATAAGCAGTTTTTAAAAAAGGCGGAAAACCTGCCTGTGGTTGCGACCTGCATCGAGGTAGCAGCAACAGCTAATGCTAGCAACGCTACTAGTAGTAGCACCACACAGCCAGAGCTAACGCTAGCTAACAAAGCCTCTAGCTCACAGTGCCTGTGCCTCAACACCATGATAGAGGAAACAACGAAGATAATGAAACTAATGACAACAACAACCAAACAACAAAAATGGTGGTTAACGTTACTTCATCATCTTCAAGCTTGGCAGGAGGTAATCATTTCTGAAGACCCTGCATTATGGGGATCAATTGCAGAGAACATCAGGGAGGGAATTCTGATCAAAGGGGTTTTGGCCTTTCAGAATCGTGCCACCAAGTATCCTGCATCCCGGAGGGAGGCTGCCGAAGGGCTGGTACGTTCTCTCACTAATGCACTCACCAGATGCCTTCTTCACAATGGTGAAAGTGTACCACGGGAATGGATTATATATTCACCTTCCACTGGAGCGATTCTGATTCCACTGATTGAATCCATTGTTTCCTTGTCTTGTTATTTGTGAGTGAAATGGCATTTGGCAATGGCAATGTCTACTGACTTGTACAGACATAACTACTCAGAGGGGTTATTCAGCCTTTGACCAATAGGTGTGTGATTATGATCTGGTGGATTTAACATGCCAGTTTGACTGGAAAATCTAAATAATATGGTTTAATCGCTGGGGTGGGTGGCCAGGGGTGGGTGTGGTGTGTGGGCGGGTGGCATGTGGGCCTGGTGAGCTTCAATGCCCAGGGGCCCTTGGGGGTGTTAATATGGCCTTGTGCATCACGATGCATCGTTACATCCCTAGTTCTTGTATAGATGTAACATTCTATCAGTAGTTTTAGTGGATTTGGTTAGTTGAACAAAGTACAAATATACAATGCTTACCTTTCAGCCGGTCAATGGTATCCTGGCAAATCTTGAAATTTGAGAAAGCACCTTCTCTCTGCTCTGGCGTCTCCTGGAAACATTTACATGGTTTCTGGTTGAACATATGTCTATGTTCTAATAAGCATATACTTTAAATTGATAAATAAAAGTAATTCAGTTTTACTTGCCCCTAAATTGATACAATATTTTGTTGTAATGGCTGTAATTTGTTGAAACTCCTATAGTAAGGAAAATAACTACAGGTCTCTGCCAATTCCCAACTTACTTTCAAACGCAGGCAAATACATCAAATATCAGAATGATTATTGCACACAAATAAAAACATGATTGGTAGGTAAAGGTGTATTAGACTTACCAGCTCTTTCTCACCATCACTAGCAGAGTCATCGCTTGATTGGCAGGGGG
>OMKN01049323.1:14471-31356 GCA_900302345.1 Melanonus zugmayeri | reverse complement strand
AAGATGGCTGCTGTGGTGTGTGCGAGTGTAACAAGTTGCAGTCTGCTGGCTCAACTATTTGTCAACTAAGGTCCTTGTGAGATATATTTGCTACTTTAATCTGTTGGTGACAATCAAAGCTATTTGTGGTGACTCATAAAATACAAGTTGAAATACTTTTATGCATACTCACAAGTTATTGGACCAAACAGCTTTCTTCATTGTGAGAGGGAAAAGGCCTGGCAGGCCTCACAATGCCCCAAGGCCAAGACCCAATCTCCCTCCAAACTATCTTGGAGAGGATGCAGCAAATTAAGCTTGAGATGGTCTCGCACATGGACTCCACACTGGAAACTTTTAAAGTAAGCCTTAACAAAATAGAGGGCTCACTATCTACACTTGGAGATCAAGTCTGTGAACTTGAGGTGAGAGTCGGCGTCAATGAGAATGATGATGACAGAACTTGATCCAATGGGTCAAAACGAGCTGAAGACGCTGGGAGCTGAAGCCGGGCCTCCAACTTCATCTCCATCCCTGAGAAGGCCAAGGGAAGTCAATTTTCCAACTCCTCCTGTCATCGAGTGCTGTCATCGTTCTCCAGCCTTCATCAAGCATGACTCTAGAGCCGGACCAAGGCAAATCTTGGTTAAATTCCTCCATTTCCAGGATAACTTAAAGATCATGAAGCTCTCCAGGGAAAAGAAGGAGCTTGTGTATAATGGCACACAAATTCATATCTAACCAGACTTCAACGCTGGTCTTGTCCAGAAACACCGGCAGTTTGACCCACTTAAGAAGAGGCTCCGAGACCGGGACCTTAACTCCATGATCTTTCCCTGCGCGCTGAAAGTGTTCCACGATGGTAAGACACAACTTTTTTGCTCCCCTGAAGAGGTAGAGGCTTTCCTTGGTGAGTTCTCCACTGACTCCTCATGATATGCTAATGTTAACATTAGACTAAAACATTGTCTAGTAACAAAGGTTTTTTGCATTGTCCCATCCTTCTCTTCTCTCTCGCCTCATTTTGGGACTGAATGATACGACTGCTCCACTTTGTAACTTTCTTTTTTCCAATGCCAGCAATTGTGTTCTGCAGTGCTCGAATTGAGTGACAAGTCATGGGGGGATCCCAGCTCTGGCCTCCGGGGGGCCCTACGCATAGAACTGCACTCTTCTGCTTTACAGTTTGCCCATTGAACCTTTCACATACTGTATTATTCACCATTATTATCATGACTATATCTCAGGAATATGAGTCGGGTTTGGTGCACACACATTGCTATAATAGTCTACCATAGCATCGATGTAGCAGTAACAGCATTCAGAATGTGTTTTGCTTTTTTTTAAGTGGGCATATTTGAATAGGATATTAAAGCATAATTAAAGTTTGTTAGAGGTTTGGGTTGTGTAGTTACCTTGCCATGATGTAACTCTTGCAAGATATCTTCAATAGTTGCTCCATAGATTCAAACTTGATAATCCAAAGTAGTGTTTTTTTCTCTCCCCCATTGACTTACATTGCATGGAGAAACAGGTCTCAAAGTCACACTTTTAGCACACAAACGAATGCGAACAAAGCAGATTCTGACAATGTATAAAATAACAAAACCCGGTTCAGCGTTTTTTTGTCTGTTTACAATGATTGGTAAAGGTACTATTTCCTTCATCCCCTCGCTGTAGATATACTGAATACTGTCGAGCTGAGGGGGATCTGCCTATTTAACGTCTTCCTCCTATAGAGTTCCCTGTCCCGTGGTGAAGGGAGTCTAAACCCAGGGTCCGCCCTCGGCGCAGATTTACATGTATAAACCTAGCCTGGGATCACTGTCTATAAATACACACGTCTGTCTATTTAACAATACAGCTGAGGGCCGGATGCTGAGTAAACCACTACAGGCTGCTGCATACTCCGCAAGAACAGAGAGATTTGTTCGTTTTCTCAAGGTGGCAAGAACAACAACAAAGTTTGTTCTGGCCAGGACATTTCATACTTCACGAGAAACTCAAGTGCAGAACTCCTGGGGAGTCCTCAAAGGGCCCGCCCAAACTTCCGTGCCGTCGGGTCTACGCCCTGGGTGGAGCATCACACCCAGGATTAAAGAACGACACACACAGAGGCAGCGAGTGCTAGGTAGCGGTTACTTTACTTTTGTAAAGTCCGCTGAGGCCACCGGGTGGCTCTCACTAACCCTCCCAGTCAAACAAAACCAGTCCAAAATGTAGAACATAAAACAATGCTGTAAAACAGCTGTATAAGGCAAATGGCAGCGCACAATATAACACGGCTGCCCAAACAGTGCGAGACAGTGTTCATACTTTTTCCGTTGTGGTTTTGTTCATACAGAGTCTGATGAAGTTCAGAGCAAGAGTTTCATAAGTGCAGAGGAGAGAAAACGCATGCATTCATGCTCCATCCTGTGTGTGTGGTTTTCTTCAAGTACTGTGCTAGAAATTAATGCAAATAGGAGTTAACACATGATTATATGGCATAAATGCAGTGCTCAAATTGAGTGACAAGTCTTATGGGAGGTCCCTTGTTCGTTATGGGGGGTCCTGACCCCAGCCCCCCCTTAATTCGAGCTATGGTGTTCTGCTTCTGCAACCAAGTTGTTGTTTTCAAGCTGGTACCTGTGTTGACTTTGGTTGCCATAGCTGCAGGACTTTTTTGTTTATTGTAAGCGGTGTCGTGTGTTGTAAAGTCTAGGAGCTGAAGCTGTTGCAAAAAGTAATATAAAGATTAGAAACAATTGGAGAAGGAAAGACAATTGTGTACCTGCTAGGTTTTCTTAGTTAAGAAGACTTAGGAATAGTAGAATAGAGATTATTTTTTATTTTTTTTCTAGGCCTATGTTCTCTTTCTCAATTGCCTTGGACCTTTTGTTTTGCTTTATTACTATTTTTTTCTAAACCAAGGATCCTGTTGACTGGGACAAATATAGATTCGGCGCAGATTTACATGTATAAACCTAGCCTGGGATCACTGTCTATAAATACACACGTCTGTCTATTTAACAATACAGCTGAGGGCCGGATGCTGAGTAAACCACTACAGGCTGCTGCATACTCCGCAAGAACAGAGAGATTTGTTTGTTTTCTCGAGGTGGCAAGAACAAGAACAAAGTTTGTTCTGGCCAGGACATTTCATACTTCACGAGAAACTGAAGTGCAGAACTCCTGGGGAGTCCTCAAAGGGCCTGTCCAAACTTCCGCCGCGGCGGAAGCGCAATAACCACGGCCACTTCAAATTGACCAATCACACAATAGTTCTTAGACACGACACGAGAAAAAAGTTCTGCCCGGATGATGTGTCGAGAACAAGCTGCGAGAACTCCCGAACCAGGGCTGTGAGAAAAAAATGACGTCATTGTAGTGGCTGGCTTTAGAAGGTGGATTACCTTTTCTGCCGTGAGGGACCCAGATGTTGAGGTAAAGAAAGTCTTCGCTGCCTCGAGTGTCAGTCTGGAGAAGGGTCACTTGGAAACATCTCTTAATGAACTCTGTGGCCTTCAGAATGCCTGAATACAGAGCCAGGACAGTTATTAGGCAGTGGTGGGTACTGAAAATCTATACTCAAAAAATTACTCCCATACAAAATGACTCTAGTAAAAGTGAAAATTACCATTTGAGAACCGTACTCAAGTAAATGTAAAAAAGTACCCATGGTTAATAAATTACTCAAAGTACAAGTTACTTTCTATTTTAATATGTTTTAGACACCCTAAAACATATTAAAATGCGGGCCAGTGCAAAATAATGAAATAACAGCACTTAAAGTTTTAAAAATAAAAGACAACTTTTTTTAATGAAGTAGAGCAGGTAGGCTAATCAAACAAATAAGAATAGCCTATACAATTGAGATATGAGCAATCTCCCACTCTCTCTCCATCTCTTCCTCTCTACCACTCTCTTCCTCACCTACCCTTCTCTTTCTCCATTTCATCTGTGGTGACTCCACTGAATCCCGCATTTAGAGCAGACTAGAGTTGTAACAAAGGTATAAATGGAAAATGTAGCAAAGTTAAAAAAAATAGATTACTGGCTCAAAAATATACTCGAGTAAAGAGTAGATGTACAGTTTAAAAAAGGACATGAAAGTACTCGTTCCTTAAAAAAAATACTTTTTTACTCACTAGTAAAAAATTTGCCTGTTCGGAACGGGCCGATTGCTTTGCCTCCGGTATCGCTGCTTGCAGCGTTCTGGAGAACCACTCGTCCAAACACTCGACACTGCACTTCCTTCGGTCAAGTGCGAAGTAGATCGATGAACGGTTCTCGAGATATGCGAAGGACATACAGACAGAAGTTCCTTCCTTTAGTAGAGAGATATATTATATACTAATACAGGTTTAATATTATATTATTATATGTAAGGAATAAAGTAAATGGCAAATAAATGGCAAATGTACAACACTTTGCTTCAATGTAACATCTCCGGTGTCTTTCTTCATGTGTTCTTGTACTGTAGCGAGCGACAGAGAGCGAGCTGTACCCAGCATTGCCGTTCAGCGGTGTAACAGTTAACAGGAAGCCCCAGAAGAACGGCTGATCGCTTGTTTATTCAAAGTTTATTAATTTATTTATTAACTTTGTTGCAAGTCCAAATTGCACCAAAGGCACCCCCTTGGGTCCCCAGCCACACACCCGTCAAGTGTGAAGTCGATCGGATGAACAGTTCTCGAGATATGCGAAAGACACACACACACAGACAGAGATTCCTGTCTTTAGTAGAGAGATGTGCGTTACTTGTATTGCGTTACTACCCACCACTGCAGTTAGGTGCCATACAAAATATGACAGAAATGTGAATTTGTGTATGAAATAATCATGCAAAACAGGGTGTCGCTTGGGTTTTTCAAACCTTCCAGGTACATCAGCAAAGGGAATTCCCTTGAAAACGTCCATGTGATGATGGAATCCCAGGCAGATGTTTTTGCCCTCCACTAGGCCTCCCTCAGTGAGCACTGTACCCAACTGCCATTGAGGCCAACAGCAGAATAATATACTTTTATTTTGAAAGTTCTCACATTGTTCCAATTTGAAAACCAACTCTAGTCATCTTCATCTAACTTAATTAAAATGACCCACATTGATTTGAACTGATTCTTAAATGCATGCATTACATGCAAAACACAACCCAATCAAAAGATATGGAAAGATTTAAATTTTGATGTAATTAAAAGATTTGATATCACAATTAAAAAAGTGTTATGGTCATGCTTGATTCATAAGCTCTTAGATTTACAAATAGTTTATTTGTTTTGTTGAATTCATGAATTCACGTTGAGACATGGAGACCAGGGGAGAGTAAACAGTGCTTTCCGTCCGAGTTGTTCATTAAACTGGTCTAGTGCAAGACAACACCTCCCTAGTTTACATAGTCTATATCAAGATAACACACTCATTCATGACTCCCAGCCCTGTTGAGCTGTTCTAGATGGATTAATCTAATATTATACTACACGTATAATCATAATTCTTAATCTGAAATCCACAGGGGAGTAATGTAATATGTAAATAAGTGAGCAAATCTTTCAGCACCATTTTCTGTTCATATTTCTCCATGTAATGGTTAAGTAATTGATGTATAAAATGATAAAGGGTCTGTATATGTGATTCAATTATAATTATGAATTCATAATGAATAAACTGCAGAACTCCCCCAAGGAAAGGGCAACGACAACCAAAATCCCCAGTGTCTTCATCACCATGGCAAACAGGAAACACCTCTAACATGTAGCTGTTGTTCATAGGTCTTATAAAAAAATTAAGAACAGACAGAACTCTGTAACCCCCTTTACACCTGGCATTTTCATGGCTTGTGATAAGCTTGTATCGCTATTGTATGACTAGGAAATATTTAATTACATGGCAATTAGATTTTTAAAAAAGCTTTAAGAAACATATCTTCATGGAGTACAAGTGTTTGTTAGTCGATGTCGATACTACAAACTGCCAATATTCAGTTAGGTCGTTAATTCCATAAACAGCAGCCATCTTTGTTATGAACCACAACCATGAACTGGAATCTCTTATTTGGGAAGAAAATACGAGATGCTGATTCATGAGGTCTTAATACTCATTAAAAGAAAACACTAATCTTTATTTACAGTTGAGCAAAATACAAAAATACATTGAACAACAACTATGTTACACTAATAACATGTCATCAATGTCTTTTTGTTTCAAATGTAATCCAACATTTCCGTCTCCATCTCATTTTCACTTCCTTCCGACGGGTGGAACTCGTCGTCCTCGTCCTCCTCCTCGTCTTCATCATTGTCGTCCTCTTCCAGCTTCTCGGGCCGTTTGGCGAGGATCCTTAGGCCTGAGCGCCGTCGCTTCACTGGTAACCTCAGCAGCGCTGCGGAGGAAACGCAGAGATGTGTTAAAAAAATATGTTTAAAAAGAGCCAGAATATTTTGACATAATATTCAATGCAAATTAACTGTGAAAATCTTTACTTTTTCATTGTGAACAATACCAAAGTGCTGTACAATACATTAAAAATGTTTTTACTGGAAACTAAACTAAATGAACACATTACAAAATAGAAGAAGAGTCTTGATGCCAGATTTAAAAGAGTCTGTGGTTCTCTTAGAAGGGCAGCACCCTCTAAAACCTAGACCATTAACTTAAGCTTTAATTACACTACTACTAGCATGGGCCTAATTCACCTAGTGGCCATCTTGGTCCCCCCACCCAACTAGCGTTTAGAACCAAGATGGCCGCTAGATGAATAATAAGGCCCATAGCATGGGGAGGTTGTTGGCGGGGCTGTTCTTTACTTGGCTTCTGAGCTCGGATGATCTTCTTGATCATGGCTGAGATGATGTCCCGCAGGTTGTCGGTGGTGTGAGGTAGACACCAGCCATCTCTCTCGTCACACACTTTCTCCTCACCTTCGTTGCGATCAATCACTTTCTGTATACTGGACGTAGAACACGGCATCATTGCACCCATGTCACAAACAGAAATAAATAAAACACAGCTTCTATTAAAGTATAGGACGGGTTTCACATGAGGTCACGCACATTCCAAGCTGCCATCGTACCGGTCCTTTTTCACCATTATAATAAGAATAATAACAACTTTTATAGAACTTCAGGTCACATGAACCCACCCATTTTAGAAAAAAGCCAACTTGCATTCACTAGCAATTTGTTCACATTTAATGAATTCAATTGTCAGTACTTCCCTGGCTAGAGCTAAGCTAACTGCCTAGCTGTGTTGTACCTTTCAACTTTCAGGTCACAGAGCTGGTAGAACATCTGCCTGTGTGGGGGCAGCATCCCCTCTCTGAAGATGTATGACGACTCCTGCCGAGGGCGAGATAGGAAGCTTAGCATTAGCATGTGCAAGATTCTGGCACATCCTAGACAGGGCATTCGAAAAACAATGTGGAGCATTCTTAAAACGTTCCGTACAATTCTCAGCACATTCTAAGAACATTCCAAGAATATTATAAGAACATTCCAGGAACATTCCAAGAGCATCCTCAAACTGTATAAAGACGCCGGATGCCTCCATCCTCCATCCCTTGGTTTCTAATAAGAAAACCCCTCTTCTTTGTAGGTACCATTTTTGGGGGAAATGTTTGCAGTAGGTTCACCTGGAAGTTGCTTTGGAAGAAGCAAAAGGACTGAATGTAAACCAACAACCTTCCATCCACTCAGCATCACTGTCGTCTTCACAACAAACACATTTGCAAAGAAGTTTCCACTTCACCCGACATTTCAAAACGCATATATTATCTACACAACTCTGCTGCTACATGTTTGACGTTTGTAGTCAACAGCTCTGCCCAGAAGGGACAACACGGGGAACTTGGCGACATCAAGCCCCCAAATGTTTTCCAGAGTGGGCGTTACTTAACGGCTGACCTTTAATTGGTGGCGGGCGGGCATTGGATGACGGCTGGTGCTGGGGCCTTCCTGAGGGAGCTCCGACACGCTGGCTGCCTGCGGACCTACAGCACAAAACACACACACACACTTTCATGTTTTGTGAGGACTGTAGAAAACGACCCTGCTACCTGCCACTGAAAGTGGTTTTTCCAGGGCTCCTCCGATGAAAGGACATGTGTATGATGAAAACTGGTTTATTGCAGAGATGAACAGAGTTGTTTGTTGGCAGAGCAGATGGTACATTGCTTGACATGTTTAGCACTCTGAGTGTGTGTGGTTGGTGGCTGGTTTGAGCAGCCTCACCTGGCCAGAGTCAGACTGATTACACTCTGGGGCTGGGTGAGGCTGCACACCTGTGATGCATCTTGTAATCAAGGCCCACAGGTGTGCAGCCTCATCCATCCCCAGGACAAGACTGCTTGTCCACTGTATTGAAAGACATAATCTCTTGAGCAATGAGCGTAGTGACGGCTTCTGTGCACTCTTTCCATCTAGTAAGCCTACTACCCGGTTTGTATTTAGTGCCCTCTGCAAATGCCCTTGACATTGACCTTTATTTTGATGCCGAAGCCTGTCCTTTCGCTGTGGGGCCCATTTGTGCTGCAATCGTTGAATTATGTTTTCGCAAGTGGCAACGCAAGTTCAGCGTTGCAATCTGCCTCGTTCATATTCTTCGGCTCCCCGGTCATCAGGTTCAAATCCAAAATGCTGCTATACTGGTGCATTTCTATTTTTTTTTTTTACATCCAACTGCTGTGCCATTTCTCATCACCTCAAAGCCAAAACCAACTCTGGAAAAAAAACAACACGGCGCCCCCCTCCCCCAACGAGCTTGATCCCTCCGTCCCAACCTGCATTTCTAATGAACTCTAAAGTAGCGCGCAGTGCGTGCACAGTGTATAGCACACAGATGCAGCTAGTAGCTCAGTTTATGAACGAAAATATTAGCTTTATCACGTTGCATGGTAATGCAATACAAGTTAATCCATTTAGCGTCGGTGCAGGTAGCTGATTATAATTTTTTTTGTAGCTTGTAACAAATGCCGGTACAGTTGTGTGTAAAATGAAACCGATGTAAGATTGCAGACCGTATGACACTGGTAAAAGCGGAAAGCGGCCCAACCCTACCAGCTACTAAACGTTAATGTAAACAATGTATGGGAAACGCTGGTGTGTATGCAAATTAACCTATAGACCGACATGAGTAACCGGTCAAGGGAGTACAAGGAAAAGCTTTGCTTCTCACTCTTTGTGAAAACTCAATGTGTCGGAGGGTTTAAGTAGCTTTTGAAATCCTGTGAGCTCTAGTTGAAGAGGCCCTTTATTTACTTTTTTTTTTCCTAAAAAGTAATTTTCCACTACATGTGGTGCATGTCTTGAGTGATTGTGTGCACTGACCCATTTTGTTTAATGTGATGGACAGACTGTAGTCAAAGGAGCTCCTCTTGGCTTTCACTGGCATGTCACTCAGAGAATATCCTTGAAGAGAGAAAAGACAGGAATATACATGAGATACTGGTGCATGAGGAGAACTTCCCACACATCACCCTGATAGGGCAGGATAATCTAGAGCTAGGGTGTTCGAGGTCTTGAGTTCGATCCTGACCACAACCTACCTTGAGCAAGATGCCTCACCCCTACCTGTACATCACATTTGAAATGTAACTGAAATAAGTTTTAATAGCTTTACATGAACTGAATGGTGACTTTTTCCCTGCTCAACTAATCAGCAAGCAGGGAAAGTTGACGGGTACCTCCGCATTGCTAACCTCTGCACTGCGACGTGGATCTTCGCATACATGCTAACACAGAAGTGTAACTTTGGCTTTACACGGTAACCAATAGTAACACTGGAGGCGTCTGACAGACTTTGGAAAGCAACCTATAGGCAGAAGACCACTCTCCATTATCACCAATCAAATCAGTATATCTTGAATGACCCAATCAAAGATCAAAAATCCTTCCCCTGTTGGACACTCCTCTATATGCTTCTCTCTGATTGGCTGCAAGTGGCCCCTCCCCCCAGGTCTATTACCATGTCTGGTGCTACAGCGGATCCTGAAGTCCAGCATCTGGTATTTCTTGGACTCAGGGCTCTTCCTGGGGTCATAGCCCAGCCTCACCCATAGGCTCCTCCAGGGCCCTGTCACCTAGGAAACAGAGCAGCCAATTGGTTAGGGTCTCAGCGAGTCAAAACACAATATTTTAAGATAAGAATATTTTTAGAACATTATTTACTAACTATACTCTGAGACTGAGATGTCTTACCTGAATTTCCTTCAGTACATTTATTAGGTATATATTACTTTGCCTACTTTATGTACTTTGATCCTTTGACAGACATTCAAGGAACATATTTGCCAGAAAACACAGTAGGCCTATATGTACATATATATATATATATATTTATTTATTTTTGCATAGAAACTACAGTATATCCTATTCTCTATAGGCTCTTCTAGGAGGAGTATATACACATGATTATTTCAGGTAATCTTACCATTAGGAGTAGACTAGGAGAATATAAATGTGTTCTAGAGTAGTAATGTAATAATGTAGTAGGCCAGGACAGGCAGCAACAAACTGTTTATTCATTAACAATAATATCCTGTAGAGTTTATGTATTAACCATATCTCCTGTATATGGAAGATATATAAGCTCCCATATATCCAGATATCTAATCTCACCATGTAGTAGGCCATGACGGGCAGCAACAGTTTGAGTTTTTCAGGGTGGACGTCCAGGTTGCCCTTGACCGCGTTCCTGGACCAGATGGGCCGGCTCTCAAACATCTATAAAAGGTGGCGGTAGGGAGAAGATAAGGCGGGAGATAGACACAGCAGGATCAAGAAGATGCGGCTGAGAGCGGGCGACGGGTGTGATCCAAAATATCTGCTCTATCGGAAAACGCAATTTCCGATCTCTGGCTCGCCGTTTCGCGCGAGCTGTTGCATTCCGTCGTGAGATGAGAACGCCTGGGGCCGAGGTTAGCAGAAGATAACGCTGGAGATAGACCCGGCAGGATCAGGCAGGCACCATATGGTAAAGGCTGTTTAGGCATGAGGCCATAGAGAACGATGTGGAAAAAAGATTTTGGTGGTGGCGGTTTGGCTGTGACTCAAATGCAGGATAAACTGACAGAAGATTATAAGAAACAACAAAAGGTTGAGGTATTAATACATATGAAACTTTGAGTTGAAGCCACTAGGGGGAGTTTTATGAAGTGATGTTGCAAGTAAAAAATAAACTACATATCCCATATCTGTTAGTCACGTGACTCTGGTGTTGCAAACGTTTGTCACATGACTGGTGGTGCATGTAATTGTTTTGAAATAGGAAAATGTAAACAAACCTTTGATTTGATAGCCTGCATATTGTGGTTATAGTCAATATAATTTACAATAACCACAATTACATACATGCAGTCTATTTACAATTTACCATATATAGATACATAATGTATTATACCTTTCTGAGGGTCTGCTCGGTCCCCGTGTCAGACTCTTTGACGCAGACTCTCTGCCAGTTGAGCCGGGCTGCCTCAACGCACTCCATGGGTACCGCGGGGTCCGTGAAGCTTACGAAGATGGCGTTGTGGTGGCGCCGCACACGGTTCAGCCCGATGAAGTTCTCCTTGGTCATGGGGACCTGGCTGTAAAAAACACAACAGACCGGTATATCTCAGAAGAATCTACGTGAGGGGGGAGGAGGCGGGAATAAGCATTAGAAAGATGATTAGTCATCATGCTAATTTCATGGTTGGATTTGCTTGACGTTGCTCATCATTGAGCAATATTAGACTATCCTGCACAACTGTTAGTACATAGTAGTAGTATGTAACATATGCAGTACTAACTTGTGGTGGATGTCCGTGCGGTAGAAGAACCACTACTATTAGTATAGTATTAGTTATTATTATTACAGTACTAATTTGTGGTGGATGTCTGGGTGGTAGAAGAACCACTATTATTAGTAGACAGTATGAGTTGTTATTATTAGTTATTAGTTATTATTAGGGTTGGGTACCGAAACCCAGTACCATTATGGCACCGGTTCTTTTACGACCGGTATCTACCGGACCGAATTGCAACTCAGATTTCTGTGCCTCATTTCGGTGCCCGAGCTGCCGATTGAAATGTCCGCCCTCCGGTCCTCCGAACCCGCTGAACTCCTCTGTGTGACAGGACTCGTCTTCTAAGGTCGTTTTCACATTTGAAACACTTGAAGCATTTTTCATTTGGTTCGGTTTGCGTTCACACAGGACTTTGTCAAGCGAACCAAACGATGTAAACGCATGTCACGCTGTTGAACGCTTCCTAATAATAATGGAGCAACAACAATGTTGTGCGTTTTTTTCACTTTGCTTTGGTGTTCCTACAAATTACAAATAATAGAAGAAAGTGAACAGTATGAGCGCCTGACAAGACAGCGCGTTAAGTGTGTGATCGCACCTCCTGACCGCGACTCATTTAATCTAGGAAGAGTTCACATATACCTGAATATGCTTATTATTTAGGTCCCAAAGCACCCAGCAGCGGCGCTCGTCAATGTCACATGATGGTCACTTAGCCAATCAGATAAAAGAGGCGGGTCACATGATGGTCTATTAGCGAGATAAAATTAAATACAAATAATAAAAAAAGAATTTGTAATTATGAGCAAGATTAAAAAGGTATGTTTTCAGTGAGCAAGGAATATAAAAACACTTCAGTGGTGAATATAAAAACACTTCATGGTCTGCAAGGGAATCGAACCCGCGACCTTGGCGTTATTAACACCAAACTCTAACCAACTGAACTAAGCGGCCACTTCGCTCACCACCAAGCATATCAGTAGCAGAGCCCAGCGGCTCCGTAATTGACAATATATCAGACATGGATTGAAACGAATGTCTAATACTATTCAGATGCTTACTAGTATGTACATAAGACCCTACATTACATAGAAGGTTTTAGTGGATTTGGGTGTCCAGACACTTTAACGTGAAAAGTGTATGAAGAGTAATTAAGGACAGATTTAGTTTAGTTCCTAAAAAAAACCCTAGGATAACTAGAATGCCACAATAAGAGCAAATGCTGATGATGCAATAAAAAATACCTTCTTTAATGTTATTTTGCTTTAAATTAAAAAGTATCGTTTCAGGCACCGTTACCATTTTAAAACTATCATTTTAGCACCAGTATCGGAAAAAACCCAAATGATACCCAACCCTATTATTACAGTACTAACTTGTGGTGGATGTCTGGGCGGTAGAAGTAATCGACGGGGGTGTCCAGACGGGAGAAGATGGGTGGGGGGAGGAAAAAGGGCATTGGCTGCTCAAAGAACTCCTGGTTCTCAGACTTGCGCAGGATAACCTTGTCGTATAGAGACGTGTGTTTCCCGTCTTCCGAATGCACAGCCAGGCACTGGAAATCTGCCATCCCTGAAATTAATTGACAGATCAGTGAGCGTATTGACCACCGTTAGGCTGAACGAAAATACAAAAGCAGAAGAAATGCAAATAAGTGGAAAATGTATAGAATATCATTTTTTTTTTTTTTTACAAAAAAACACTTTGCTCCTCACCCTCCCTTTCCCTACTCTCTACAAACCCTGCCCTCCCTCAACATGTGTGAAGAAAAAGAAGCGCAAATAACGTGAAAATGTGTCGGGGTTCGAATGTAGGGAATTAAACGTAAAGTAACCTTGGAATTTGTATGTCGTGCCGATAACCCCGAGCACCTCCATGTGTATCTGCGTGTCCTGGGGGTCTTTCTTGCGGACCCGTCGCCTCACGCGGAGCAAGAGGTTGTTGGACGGGAAGCGGTTTCCGCACAGAGAGTGGCAGAAGGGGTCCCGGGGACGGTAGCGTAGCTCCAGCCGCCGGTTGGGGTCAGCATAGGTCTGACAGAAGTAAGAGTTATCGGACACAACAAATGATGGTCTTTTTAATGTTCATTGGAGCATCCATGGGGTGTGTACAAAGATAATGCCCTCACCTGACAGCAAAGGACATGCTAAAGGCATTGCAGGGAAGTCATTATTTTAACCATCATTAAGACGTATTGTATCATGGGGAATTATGTGTCTGTTACTCTGTTCGTATTGAAAATCCCAAACCAGAATCAGAATGTGTATTTATTGCACATGTTTGCACATACTATCATTGTTTTGGTCTGACATGGTGCTGATATGGTATGGGATCATATACAATACAGTGTGGGGGTACCCTTTTACTGGGGGTCCTGCTAGAACCAGAATACATATCAATATTCCTCATATAAAAGTAGACATGTGTTGCCTACCTTTGACAGTCCTTGTTCGCCCCCAATCGTCTCAAGCATCTTGTCCACATTGGCGACCAGCGCCGGGTACTCGACACACACCAGCTTGTGGTCGAGGAGTCTGACCGTGGAGGCGCTGCTGCCGCCGGACCCCCCGCTGCCGGACCCCCCGTGCGACACGTCTTCCGACTCGGTGGATATTTTCATTTCTTTCAAGGTAAACCTCAGTTTATGTTCACCGGAGTCCGCCATGTCGGGGTATACAGCGGACTAGTATCACACGAGAAAGACAACAGGTATCAGCTGAATATATGAAGTGAATTAACCCCCCAAAACATTGTCGAAACGCAGCGACGCGCACAACAGCCAGAGATGTTTTATTCCATTGCTAAATGTGTCCGGGGGGGAACGTTGCTTTCTGCTGATCGTTCCGTGTACTCCGAACGATAGTAATTTTTTTGTATGTATCGTTTGATCTGTTTTAACTTAAACACTTAAATAGAGGATGTGTCGAGGTTTTTTCACATATTTAAAATGTCATTTAAAATGTAACGAAATCGAAATCGAGCTACAATTCAAAGAAAAAAATACAAATAAACTATTGTTATTGTAGTGCAGATTTAAACCACAAGGTGTCAGCAGAAAACCAATAATAACATTATTGTCCCGTACAAAAACTATTTTCCAAGAGTGAATATAATTCTGCCATGCGGAATGTATTTTTAATGTAATGTAAACGTGCAATTTTATGAAACTCTTGTATCTTATCAGCTCTTGTTCGTATTCAACTGACAAAACTGTCAATACAAAGTCAGCTCTATGCATACAAACCTGACATGTTACATGTAGCCAGCGGTTATCATCGGTCTGTCAAAATGATTTAACACTGACTTAAGGCAAGTCATTGTCCTACAGCGGCGGAAACCACTGGTTTCGTGACATGTAGTCCTACTGCTGCTCAGTTTTAATGTATTAACATGCGTGTCATTCATATTTGTTGAGCATGAATGCTCGAGGTGTGTGGTTAACGATTGCTATGTTGATTTTGTTTGCTTTTGTACCTGCTTGACATATTGATACAAGAAGTCAGGGCATAGATTTCGAAAACAACATCCAAAAGACTCCTTTGATGGTTGTTAAACTTGAGAGAGAGGCAAACGAGTTACAGGTGACCTATTTCGTCAAAACATTAAATAATAATAAACAAATGATAATAAAATCAAAAGCCCATATAATGAGAAATCCCTTTTTTTAATTAAAAACGTAGCCTATAATCAGGGTTACGAAACGAATACAATAAAATAAAATAAAATGAAATAAATATACTGCTTTGTGTAAGATGTAGCATATACACCCAGCTCTATATGTAGCCTAGTGTGCATTGGGGAAGTGGAGATGTCAATAGATCTTTTCATTTTCACTCTTTCTTTCATTTTCTTTTAATGGTATGACAACGCAGTGAACAGTGCCTAGCGGGAGCCTCAGCTCTCAGAGGGTGGCAGACTGCTGGGTGCTGCTGGGTGCTGCTGGGTGCTGCTGGGTGCTGCTGGGTGCTGCTGGGTGCTGCTATCTGCTCCGGGTCCTCCTCCAACCGTCAGCCGGGTGTGCTGCGCCGCGATAAGAGCTATCGCCCGCCCTCCTCCGCCGGGTTCGCGCGTTGGAAAGCCTGCTGCGCGCCCCAGATTTCACCAATCCTCTCGTATTTAGACATCTGTCTCTGAAATCATCTTTGGCGCTGATAGCCTTCCTATAGGCCTATCGCGTCACTGGTCGTAGACCACTTTTCACTCGGCCTGCGCGTCACCGGTTCGGGTTCCGCAGCTGATGGTTGAAGCGCGTTGGAGTGACGGGTCCATATTTGGATTGACAGATCCATATTTGGGCTGTCGTCGCTGGTCACGTGGAAGCAGACCGGAACGGTATCGCTCTGCAGACGCGTCTGCACTAGATCCGCAGTGTCCGGTTGTCTTAAAGGGAAATCTAAAAACAACACAAAAGCCCTGCCTTAGTTCGTCCCCAAACTGTACTACTGCAGTGTTGACATGTTGTGCACAATACAGGCTATAGTGAATAGCATATACAAATAGGCCTATGCCAATAGGCTACATGTTTTCTTTTTTGTTTTAGGCCAGCTTCACTCCACTTCATCTCTGACTGTTACTGGCAGAATTATTTGTATAACGTTTATTTGCCTACTCAGAAAGCTGAAAACTGAGTGTACCCTAACCTAAGTATCAGTAGGTATTATATAACCTAAGTATCAGTCCATTCAAATGACTTTCAAGCGGTTAACTAAATCATGATCTTTAGCTGTCCGGCCTTAGGGAAAACACTTTTATTCAAGTGTATAATGTTGTAGGCCTACATGTTATTGTTTTCCTTTAAGTAATTCAATTTTTTCTATTTTCATAGGTATTATTTATGGTTTTCTCTACTTTCTTTCTTATGTCTATATCCTAATGCTCTCCCGACAGTTTCGTATGATATCCTACTGACAGAACGGGATTCTAACAGTATGACCTATGTGTCCCTAATGCCTTGCCCCAGGGCCAGAGTACACGGACTCAAACCCTGGAGTGCTTCAGGGGCCAACAGCGCTTTGCATAGAACTCGTTTGCAAAACAAATGAACTTCTCAGTACACACTCACTATCTGTGTGGTGTGGGTGTGTGTGCGTGAGTGTAAGTGTGCCTGTAAAGTGTGTAGTTCTATACGTGTGTGTGTGTGTGCATGTG